>JBAKBP010012771.1:0-65944 GCA_037953745.1 Lithodes maja
CCTTTATAACCTCAATGACCCCTTTGGTGCAGATTTAGTCAGCCAAAGTATTATCGCTTGAGTTCTCACGAGATGAGTGCCTGTTAGATAGCCTATTTTTGGAAGGGTTAACTAGAATAGGATTGATTGATGTTTGTTGCACTCGTATATGCATTTCCCTGTGTGCGATTATTCATGTTCCTGTTTTCTGCTGGCTTAGGCAATGCTAGACTGGGATAGGGTTTCTGAGTTGTGATTTCCTATGAGTACTAGGTTGCGGTTGAACCAGTACAATTGCAACGGAGACGTGGAACGCCTAGGTGGTCTTTCTGACTGTGTACCGTGGGAGTTTAGCACTGTGTTGCGAGTGAGGGCTTTTGCCTCTGCCACCCAACACTGTGCTATCTCATTTGCTTGACTTTGAGAGGATCGCCAGGAGAGAACCAGATACTAGTGATCTGGATCTCTCAAGAGAGCATCCCGTCAATTAACGTAATTTGGCCGCACAGTCTTAAGGACCTCGCTAGGCTACGAGCCGCTTGCTCAGCCATTGTTTCCTAACCTTAGATATCCCAGCTAGACTTTGCTCGACCAGCAGATACAGCATAGTATTGAAGCTTCTCCTTATGTATGTTATTGTTTATGCACTATTGATTTCATGTGTGGCACGCTTAGCTACTTTAGAGATTAGTGGCCCACGAGCACAATCCTAGTAGGCTATTGTCAGTGCATTGTCGGAGTACTTCTTCTTAATGTTTGCCATTTACTATTGTCTATTCTTATAATTCTTCTTATGTCAACTTAAAGCCTTTAATTGCCAGTGTGTTACTTATTGAATTGCTGTTCAAAATCCGATACTTACTTCTTACGAGTATTCGAGAAGCATCTAACTTTATCAGAAGATTCCTTGCTTGATGCTCGAGGACTATTGTTTAACGTAACGTAATAGTGCCGATCCGAAGTAGAGGGTGGAGGACTTCTTAAGTTCTTAGTCAAGGGTGGATTACTTCGGCTTCGGCCAACACTATTCTTTAGTGTTGTAGTACTTTCTTCTTTGTTTGATTGTTGACCAGACTAGATAACTCCCGTCTTGTTATTAGTCTGTTGTGTGAAACGCTAGTACCGAGTTCTTGTATACCCCGTTATAGCAGATAGAACTCTGGAGGGTAGTGGCGTTTTTTGTTCGGCTGGCAGTACTCTGGGGTTGGGATCGTGTGTTTCCGTTGTGGCAGCGAGCCATACTCGAGTCCTGTGTAAGAGCCCTAGTGTACCCGAGTGCCCGGTCGTAACAGTATGACCTCGTAGCATTTATACCCTGCACCACAACAACTCTGGCCGCATTTATCGGTTTCCCTGTGAAGTTCCTCAACAAAGTTTGCGAAGCCCCCGTATCCCTCAGCAAGTCAACCCTCCGTAGTTCACTCCCCCAGCTCACAAACCCGTGTCCCCGATGGTTACAGAAAGTGTCCCGGACAGGTGTCGAGCCTTCCGTACGCTTCTTTACCGCGTGTGCCTCAGCTGCTGACAACCTACCCCGGGCAGTTGCTGCAGCCTTCAGAGACACACCGATAATGTGAACCAATGACACCGGCTTAGCGGGAGTGTTACTAGGGCACTCACGTGAATAATGGCCTAGCTTCTGACATTTGTAACATTTCACATCCCCAATGGGCTTCTTCCCTTGTGCGGGCGAAGAAGGGGCCTGACCTTTAGTAAACGGGAGAGGCTTGTGTTTGTAGGTATTATTAGGTGCAATGCTTTTAGTGTGGTTATGTGTGTCATAGGATTTGTTATTATCGAAAACTCTGGTGGGTGGGGTATAGCGCCCCTTCTGCCCTGACTCAGCCCTCTGAGCGGCACCGCAACCACGAATCAATGATAATCTGAGGTCTGCCATCTTGGCAGCCTCCTCTACTGTCTTGGGACATTTTTCCTTAATGTTCAGCGTTAGATCGGTTCCAGTACATTTGTAAAACTGTTCCAGATAGAAAAGTTGCTTAATTTCCTCAGCCGACTCTGCGTGCTCGGACCGAAACCAGTTATTACATGCATCTGTTAAGTCCCGTGCGTGCTCCATAAAACTGACGTCGCTCTTCTTATTCACGCCACGGAACTTCAATCTATAAGTTTCGGGTTGCAGTTCGTAGGCCCGGAGCACAGCCTCCTTCACCAGTCCATACACGACACTCTCGTCCAGTGACAGTGCATCGTAGGCTTTCAACCCCTTACCCACTAGACGTGATGAAACTAATGCTGCCCATTTAACCTCCGGCCAGTCATACTCACGACACTTCTTTTCGAAACGAGCAAAAAACTCAGTCACTGCTGTCTCATCAAATGCGGGTACTAACTTAATTAAATGCGAAAGTGAGTCTGTAACCCGGTGCCCACCACCGAGATGACGCCCCGTGGTCTCTACTCTAGACTTCTCGACATCCATTTCAGCCTGGTACCTGGTTGCATCCTGATTGGCTTGGATTCTAGCAACCTCTATGCGTTCTATACTAGCCTGTTGTATCTGAGTCTCCTGCAGCTTAATCCGTTCTATACTAGCCTGTTGACTCTCTTGCAACTTAAGCTTAGCTAGTTCTAGCTGAAATAACATCTCAGGAGACAGGCCTGGGGAGGGAGAGCACAAAATGGGGGATCCACACCGAGACGTGTTTACGGGTAAGCCAGCTTGCCATTGAGAACCCTCCTGCTGCATCGTGCTAAGACTCGCTGGCTGAGGGCCCAGCTCAGGGGTAGAGTGGAATGGAGGCTTGGAGGGAACCCCCCAAGACCCCACTCCACCCACCGCCCCATCGCCATCACCCAACAAACATGCCACCAAATTCTTCTTGGGCCAACTGTCAGGACAGTCCCGCCCCAAAACCGTGGCTAAACAGCGAAGACCATAACAATCAATAGCCTGCAGGCGCTGTTCGGTCAAAGGTGTCTGCAAAAATGCCCGGGCATCCCTCTCTCCACTTATAACACTCCCCTCCCTAAATATCTGTTGTACTTGCTGGTCACTAGGCTGTACCGTGTTATCCTCCCCCGTAAATGATGAGTCATTAGACATAGTGCTGGTTATACAATTGCTGTTCATAAAAAAAAAAAAGTGCTTATTACTAATTGCAGTCTCGACTCACAAAATGTTAAAGATGCTTGAATGACTCTACTCTAGACACCCCTAACGAAACAATCTGCAAGTCCACCAATACAATAATGACACAATAAAAATTCCTCCAATATGCAAGAAAATTCTAGCCAGCTCTACTAGGTAGCATAGAATAGTTCTCCAAAAAACATGTGATAGGATACTACTGAATCTTGTGCAAGGTCGCCATTTTGTTACGGCTGGATCGGCAATACATATTCGGGATTCTTGATCGTAGGACAGAAATGGCTTATGTGACAACGACACGCTCGATTCCAGTCCCAAATACTATATGCTCCAGACAACAAAAGCACCAACGCCCTACAGAGTTATCGTCTATGGTAACGAGGTACCTTAACTCGGCGAAAGTGTACAACAGGGGTAGGCTATGAGGCTAAACTCCCTCAGACATTTATAGGTTACGTTATTACTAAAGAAATGCAATACTCAAGAAACTACGTTAATATTAAGCCTCTAATAATGTAGAATAGAAGCAGGCTAAAGGTATGACAGTGAAATGCTAAATGACAAATGTACACGCCTACTTGAAAGCGCGTGCACTAGAATAACTGTCCCCTACTAACATGCACTAGCATGTAGCATACAAGATGTTCATGATCCAGTAGATACCTAATAATACACATGGAAGGAACATAAATAGTAGTCACTTATTATAATAATGAATCTATACTTGGAATAACTAAAAGGTTGCAGGCAACAGTACTGCGCCGGTAGCCTACTACCGCATAGGCTACTTCGCTTCTCTCACTCTGTCTCCCCTCTGAGTCCGTATGCGCCCTACGCAACAGAACTCCGGACACAGCAGCAAAACGACAGTGCAGTTAATTGATACATGAAAGTATTAATAGTGTTGTCTTGTGTGTGAGTAATGTGTATTGTAAAGTGTTACATACATATACTTAAAGAGAGCTGCAATGCATAGTAAAATAAAGATATATCCCACTCATCATCCCCATGTGTTCTAGCTAGCAGGCCAAGTCACAGGAACAACGAGTCCCAGCACCGAAAGCGAGAACCCAGGAAAAGACTGTAGAGAACACAAGGACAGATAAATTACGTTACTCTACTATACCGGCACTACGAGCGAGCTGTAGTCTCTGGTACTACACTCGTTATGCAAATCAAGGCTAAGTCCTCGCCCCTCTACAGACAACTCCTGGGCATGGTCGGGCTCTTACACATGGCACCAGTCTAGTCACAAATTGGATGATGAGCGGGGCATATAACTTGTGAACATGTAGAACGTTCACCAACTATCCTCATCAAGAAGATCGCTGTTCACATTAACCCCTTAAATCTAATACATGTAAATATATGCTTATCCTAAGAGTGATACGAGAGGTGAGTGCTGAAACTCCTTTAGGACCTCAAGGGAAGGTTATGCATTTAAATAGAGAGAAGAATGAAATGAGAGTAATGTCGTCAGAGAGAAAGAGTGCAACCGTGAGAAATTGGGAGAGAGGGCAAGGGATGTTAGAATCTCAAAGGTTCTAGGCAACCTGATCATGGAACACACAGCGAGCCTCCAGGCAATGTGCTGTACGACAACATGGGCAGCCCAGGCAGCATAGGCAGGCGGCAATGGACTACCAACCCTGTCGCGCCCAGCTATAAGCGCAAGGCTGCCAACCAGTCAATACGTCTGGCAACCACCCCCCCGGCAGCGTGGCGCGTTGCTACCCTCTCGCTCTGAAGCCTAACTCACTCTCTCTCTCTGAACTCCCATTGTCTTATCTATCAACTTCTCTATTGATACTACATATTAAATGGAAGGTCTCGACATGGCTTAAAACAAAACCCACCACTGGTTAGCACATGACGAGACCTTTGCAGAGATACAAAGAACATAGTTATAAGTTGTCACACTCAATATACATAGCTGCTGACGGTAGCCAGCACGGTACAGTGGTACGGGCGGTACAGTGGAGTACCAAGGAGTACAATCAGGTTGCGTTGCCACGCACTGGGTGCGTCACAATATTTATGAGGTTTGAGTGTATGTTTGATAGCGATTCCTTAAGTCCGTCATAATTTGCGTTTTTGAAGTCCGAAACCATTCCTGTTGTTTTTACTGAGGAATATTTGCTTATAACGTTGATTCTTAAGATTTTATGATCGGACGTTGCCAGATGTTCACCTACATCCAGGTTTGATAATAGATTTTCTTGGGTAGTGATTACGAGGTCTAATATATTCCTGTCTCGCGTCGGATGTTTTACGTGTTGAGTCAAAAAATTGTCCTGGATGAAGCTTGTCATTAGGCGTGACTCAGCATTTTTTCCGGTCAGGGTATTCCAGTCAATTAGGGGGAGGTTATAGTCACCTAGTAAAACTGTTTCGTCGGAATGAAGGGTTTTCTCTAGTATTTCATAAAAAATTGTATCATCGGCAACAGTTAGTCTCGGTGGTCGGTACGCTGTAGTGATATTTAAGTTCATGTTTTTTGTATTTATTTTGACGCACACTATTTCTGCATTACTTTCGGGGAGAGTCACCTCAACTGGGTTTAAGTAGGTTGCAACGTACATTGCAACCCCCCCTCTTTGTTTTCCATTGTTACGGTCTTTATGAAAAATTGTATATGGCTCTATGTGATATTCATGAAGTAGATCTTTATTTTTAAGGTTCAGATGTGTTTCCGTTATACAAATTATGTCAACTTTCTCATTTAATAACAGACATTTGAGTTCGTCTATTTTGTTTCTTATTGAGCAGGCATTTATGGATATTATTTTTATATCATTTCTCTTGAGTCGGCTACCCCCAAAATGGGGATTGGGCCTGAGCATATAGATAGATAGATAGATAGATAGAATTTTTATATCATTTCTCTCAGCATGCGCTGGATTTGTTTTTCTTATTGGTGGGGATGGGTTTGGGGTTGTGACTTGAAGCCGCGGCGGGTTGTCAAATTCATTCAGTTGGTTGGGTTGGCTTGGATGGGGTTGGGTGGGGTTGTTTAGTTTGTTTTGTGGTTCAGGTAGGTAAATTTTCGCAACTTGTGGGCCATTGGGGGTTGACGGTTTCGTTTAAATGGTTGTGATGGACTTGGAAGGGTTGGGCGGGGTTATTTATTTCTCTTAACTGTGCGGGTGGAGTTTGATTGGGTAGGGTTGTGGGAGGGCTTTTCCAGGGGTAGCGATGTCAATACTCAGGAGTCTATTAGCATAGTTATCTCTCGGTCCTGACTGGCGTTGTTTTCATGGGCAATATAGGTTGCTTGATTTAGGGTGTCACTCATGTGCTGAACGCCTTTTTCTGATAAATGAATGCCATCTCCGCTGTACAGGGACGAGTTCCCTACAAAGGTGGTCCAATTGTCCACATACAGTACCTTCTCTTGTTCGCACATGACCTTGACTGCGTTGTTAATTTCTATGGCTCTATTTTGTCCGTATGAGTTTGTTTTAATCCGGGGTATGACGCCGCTTACCACACATTTCGTGGTCTTCCTTTTCATGACTTTAATTAGGTTCTCAAAATCTTTTTCTATGGTCTTAATTGGGGCCTTACCTCCGTCAAAGCAGTCATTTGAGCCAACATTGATGACTACACAGGTGCCCTCTGGTATGGCGGAGTTAGTTATGTCTTTCAAGATATGTTCGACTTTACAGCCTGAAATGACCTTTACTGACCTTTTTCCTCTGTTCTTGGTGGCAAAGGGAGCTCCTTGACCTCGCATGAGACTGTCACCATAGACTAGGGTGAGTTTCTCCTTCCCGCTGACTCCGTGATTTGATGGTTGTTGTTGTTGTTTTTCCCCAAGCTGCCTGGCCGAACAGCCCCAAGGCCCCGAGCAAGGCCAAGGCTATAATCGAGCGCCCCCACAGAACCCTCCCTGCCGACCACAATAAAGCCTGGGTGACCGAAGCCACTCCATGGCGGGGAGCGATTTGATGGTTTCGTTGTTTTCCTGTCTGGAATTGTCTTGCCTTTCGAGCTTGCTTTCACGTGGTCAGTTACCTCGTGTGCAAATCTGTTTTTGATAGGGTTACCTGGTGTCGCTTTTCCATTTCCATTCCCATTCACGTGGTCAGTTACCTCGTGTTCATTGTTTTCGGCGAGAACAGCAAATCTGTTTTTGGTAGGGATACCTGGTGTCGCTTTCCCATTCCCTTGGGATTTGTTCTTGTTACGCCTGTTGACTACTGTCTGATATAGATCATTGGATGGGTTTTCTTTTTGAAGATTTTTAACAATGTCGACTTGCTTACTCTCTATGTCCTTTACTCGCTCTTTTAGTAAGAAATTTTGATGCGAAAGTACATCTACAGTCTCCTTTAGTGTGAGATTATCTCGCTTCAGTTCGTCAGCCTGTGCCTTGTGTGCTTCTAATGTGCACTCCAAGAGCAAAAAGTTTTCACCAGTTAAACACATAAAACACTTGGCATTTGGATACCCATGACGCGGATACCATTCCTTGTAGTAGTTCTTGTTACAGGAGGGGCATTTAATTCTGATCGGTGCCATGATTTGGGGTTAGTGAGGGAGAATTTGCAAAAACGAAAGGTACAAAATGTTGGAGTGGTCACTTCCCTTAAAAGTTGTTTCGATGTTGATGATGCAGGTTGCAAGGTGTTGGTGGGGGGTGAGGGTAGTTTCTGTTACGTCGGCACTTTAAAAAGAAATTTGGGACGGGTTTTGGGGGTGGGGGGGATGGTCCTATGGCCCTTATTTTATACCCCTATTTCCCCTCATAAACCGGGGTTTGAAGGGGGGGCCCCGGTGGTACTTGTTGACACTTGGCGGCAGCTCCGGAGCGGTGCAGCCCGGGGGGGGGGGGGGGGGGGGGACGAACTAGGGATGAGAGAAGAAAGAAAGAGAGAGTGGGGGGGGGGGAAATGAATTGGGATGAGAGGAAAAGAGAAAGAGAGAGAGAGAGGGGGGGTGAGAGTGAGTGAGAATGAGAGAGAACGAAAGGGAGAGAGAGAGAGAGAGAGATATATGAGCGAGAGAGAGAGAGATATGAGCGAGAGAGCGAGAGAGAGAGAGAGAGAGGGAACGAAAGGGAGAGAGAGATGGAGAGAGAGAGAGATATGAGCGAGAGAGAGAGAGAGAGAGAGAGAGAGAGAGAGAGAGAGAGAGAGAGAGAGAGAGACAGAGACAGAGACAGAGAGAGAGAGAGAGAGAGAGAGGATTAGTTTATTGAGGGGCTGTATTCACCCTGGTGGGGCACTCCTCGTAAAACGGAAGTCGTTGGAGGGGAGAGAGGAGGTGCCTTTAGTTGGGGTTGGGGGGGGGGGGAGGGGGAGTTGGGAGGAGAGAGAGAGAGAATTAGTTTATTGGGGGGCTGTACTCACCCAGGTAGGGCACTCCTCATAAAGCGGAAGTTGTTGAGGTCCCGGGACGGCGGTGCCTTTTGTTGGGGTTGGGGTTGGGGTTGGGGTTGGGGGGGGGGGGGGGGGGGAGTTGGGTGGAGAGGGAGAGGGAGAGGGAGAGGGAGAGAGAGAGAGAGAGAGAGAGAGAGAGAGAGAGAGAGAGAGAGAGAGAGAGATGAGAGTGATAGAGTGAGAGGGAGTTATTGAAAACTAGGAATTACAATGGATAGGCAGCTGGGAGTTGGTGTGGGACAAATCAAAGGAGGTATTTAGACAAGGAGGAGATTATTTAAGCTTATGGAGAGGGATTTTTCTATAGCTTGAGTGTGGCAGACCAAGATTTTTGCAAGAAGGATTTAGATAATGGGATGTGGGGATTGTAATTCGGGATGTTCTATATAATGAGAGTTAGTGAGAGAGACAAATTTGTGTATAAGAGAGATTTATATGTAAAAATAGGTTAGGTAGTTTATAGTAAGAGAGTTATTTAGATGATTTGAAAGAGACCGAAGGGTGTGAGTAGAGAGAGAGGATGGAGGAATGGGGATAATGAGAATTTATAAGGGATATTGGTAATACTAAGTTACAAGATACTGGTGAGGGCAGAGGGGAAAGGCAGCATGCAGGGCAGGGGGCGGCGCTCGGAAAGACACTTCCTTCTTGTTCGACCGCTACTGACAGACAGAGAGAGAGAGAGAGAGAGAGAGAGAGAGAGAGAGAGAGAGAGAGAGAGAGAGAGAGAGAGAGAGAGAGAGAGAGAGAAGGGAGGTGAAGGGGAGGAAGAAGGAACAGGAAGGGGAGGGTGGGGGGTATGAAGTAGGGAGGGAGAGATAAGAGAAATGTAGAGAGTAGAGGATGGTAGTGAAGGGAGGGGTGGTGGAAAAGAAGGAAAAGGGGAAAGAATTACACATAGGAAGACAGACAAGAATTACACATAGGAAGACAGACAAGAATTACACATAGGAAGACAGACAAGAATTACACATAGGAAGACAGACAAGTGTGACGAAAAAAAGGCACAGAAAGAAAACCAACAAACAGAAAAAGAAAACGTATACCGAATATTGAAGAACATTAACAAGATAATATAGGCTAAATAGGAAACCAGCCACCCAAATAAAACTGCAAGGGCCCACACAGGGAATAGCCTCCATTGAAAGAAAAACCCGAGCCATACAGCCTCTTAGATTCTAAAAGGCAAAAGCGAGACGGAAAAGCAGGTGGAATTCCAGTTGGGGGCAGGAATCTTTTGGGGTTAATTCAACAACAGCCACGTGGAGATCAAAGAATGAATTATTATACAGTCATATTCAATAAATCAACGATAACCTTAAAGTGTAACAACCAAAAATACTAAAAGCAACAAATTACGCCACCAATTGGTGCAACATTTAATTGACTATTAATGTGTGAAAAGAACATGTGAAGGCACACGCGCTCAAATGAGGACACCCACCAACAACTGGAAAAAAAAAAGAAACTTGAAAAGGAAGGAGGAAAAGAGAAGGTAGAAGGATGAGGAGGCATACAAAGAAGAGAAGGAGGAAGAAAAGAAGGAGGGGGAATATGGCGATGAAGAAAAGGAAGATATAGACGCGGATAATACGCCAGGAAAAGAAACCCTCAAATGTAGCGAAGCAAAAGCCTTTCTAGTAATTTTAGGTAAGATAATATTGATTTTGGTGTTATCGGTGGGCCCTATAAGGTATATCCCATGTCCTTCCTCCCTTCGTACACACGCACACGCACGCGCACACGCACACACACACACACACACTCGCTCCCCCATCCTCTCTCTCCCTGTGTGTGTCTCTCTCTCTCACTCTCTCTCGTACAGTAAACACTGACTGGCGTGGTCAGTAGCGGTATTCATATATTCATACAAGTCATCATAACAATATAGTGTTGAATATGTATACTGGTGTAGTGACATGGTTTGGGAGCTGTTATGTATATTGGTTTATAATGTTAATGGTTGGAGGTGGAGAGATAACATGGTAAAGGGTTCGTCTGGGTAGTGGGTAGTGAATGCACTTGCATTAATAAATGTGAATGCAAATGCATGCATACCGATACATATTGGAGGGGAAACAATAAACACACACACACACACACACACACACACACACACACACACACACACACACACACACACACACACACACACACCCCCCTCTGGACGGTGTTATAGGTTCAGCTTCATGCCGGATAACAACACAATTATTATGTTTTATCCAACAACCAACTCTACTCCTAAAATCGATTAATTAAATCGTAACTGAATACCTTTAATGAACGGAACGACCTGCAGGTGTGGTGAGTGGTGGTGGAGGAGGAGGAGGGGGAGGAGGAGAGAAAGGGAAAACGCGAGGTGTAGTACAAGAAACAAGAAACACAAAGTATATCAAAGAAAGGGAAAGGCGGCAGTTGCTAAGGACAAACACAGAGATAAGAAGAATATTGTAGAAAATAAGAACATCAAAGAAAACATGGAAGGAAGACAACAACATAAAACGTGGAAGGAAGACAACAACATAACACATGGTAGGAAGGCAACAACATAACACATGGAAGGAAGGCAACAACATAACACATGGAAGGAAGACAACAACATAAAACATGAAGGAAGACAACAACATAAAACATGGAAGGAAGACAACAACATAAAACATGGAAGGAAGACAACAACATAAAACATGGAAGGAAGACAACAACATAAAACATGGAAGGAAGACAACAACATAAAACATGGAAGGAAGACAACAACATAACACATGGAAGGAAGGCAACAACATACCACATGGAAGGAAAACAACATAAAACATGGAAGGAAGACAACAACATAAAACATGGAAGGAAGACAACAACATAAAACATGGAAGGAAGACAACAACATAAAACATGGAAGGAAGACAACAACATAAAACATGGAAGGAAGACAACAACATAAAACATGGAAGGAAGCCAACAACATAAAACATGGAAGGAAGACAACAACATAACACATGGAAGGAAGACAACATAAAACATGGAAGGAAGACAACAACATAACACATGGAAGGAAGACAACAACATAAAACATGGAAGGAAGACAACATAAAACATGGAAGGAAGACAACATAAAACATGGAAGGAAGACAACAACATAACACATGGAAGGAAGACAACAACATAACACATGGAAGGAAGACAACAACATAACACATGGAAGGAAGACAACAACATAACACATTGAAGGAAGACAACAACATAACACATGGAAGGAAGACAACAACATAACACATGGAAGGAAGACAACAACATAACAGAAATAATGTTAGAATGAAGAAGTTGAGGAAGAGACGAAGAAACTGACAAACAGAAAACGTAATTGAATAGGGAGAGTTAAAAACGAAGACACACACACACACACACACACACACACACACACACACACACACACACACACACACACACACACACACACACACACTCACTCACTCACTCACTCACTCACACTCACACACACACACACACACACACACACGAACAAACAAAAACACACACACACACACCGCGATTTACATACAGATTCACCCCCACTGTTTTCCAGATCACTGGCTGTACAGTAAACCCAATATAACTAATGATTTTCTCTATTATGTGTTATAAAGCCAACAGAGATGTTGGCTATATAACACATAAGAGAAAATCATTAGTTATATTGGGTTTACTGTCAGGTAAATTACCAAAATAAACGTGGAGCGTTTTAAAGCAGAAGCAGTTCACTAATCACTAATCACCTATACTGCTGTTTGCGGATGATACAGTTCTGATGAGTGATAATGAATGGGAGTTGCAGGGTCTGGTAAATGAGTTTGGAACAGTGTGCGAAAAACGGAATTTGAAGGTAAATACGGGGAAGAGCAAGGTTATGGTCTTCGAAAGGGGTGAAGTCACAGAGTGTGAGGTGAAGCTGAACGGTCAGGCTATGGAGATCGTCAACTCTTTTAAGTATCTGGGCAGTGTGTTGAGTAAAGATGGGACTATGGATGAAGAGGTGCGGGAGAGGGTACAACAGGGGAAGAGGGTTGTAGGAACGCTAAAAGCAGTAACAAGAAATAGGGTGGTCAGTATGGAAGTGAAGAAGTCCTTGCATGACAGTGTGGTAATCCCGACACTGACTTACGGAAGCGAAGCATGGACGTTGGTTGAGAGACTCAGACCAAGAGTGAGAGCAGTGGAAATGAATTACTTAAGGAGTGCGTGCGGAATTACATGGAGGGATAGACAGACTAATGAGGAAGTAAGAAGGAGGTTTGGTGTGGAGGTAGATGTGCTGGAAAGTGTGAAAAGGAACAACTTGAGATGGTTCGGCCATATGGAACGTATGGAAAGCGAGAGAATGACTAAGAGGGTGTACGAGAGCGAGGTGGAGGGACAGAGGGGGAGAGGTAGACCGAATATGAGGTGGAAGGATGGAGTGAGGAACTACATGAATGAAGGCGGTGCTGGTTGGGGGGAGGGGCGTCGACTGACTGGGGACAGAGGTGCATGGGGGCGGTTCGTTCGTGGCCACCCCTTCGGGGATCACGGCGTCAGGCAATAGATAGATAGACTAATTGAAATACTACCAAAGAACCAATAAAGCAATTAGGGAAAAACTGTTGAAAAAACAAAAACATGAACGTTGTAGGGAAATAGATGTGGACATTAAGGCAAGAGTGAACATTAATTATGACACAAATGAATGCAACATAAAACAAAATGCCGTACCAATGATGGCTTAACAAACGGACACTAATAAAATAGGGACACGGACAAAGTGGCAATAACTTTCTAGACGAACTCATAATGAATTACGATGACAAGACTAGTGAAAGTGTGTGTGATTTAATATATATATTTTGTTAACATGATATAGGTTATTGTCGAGTTTGTTTGGGGTGAACAAGGGAGCTGCTGATTAGAGTCAATATATATATATATATATATATATATATATATATATATATATATATATATATATATATATATATATATATACACAGTATATACTGTAAGACTATTATCGACTATTTTATGTATTTACACAAAATCCTTAGCTTCCCTATGCATATTTGTTCAGTGTTTACCTTCTACCGATATTTCCGTTATTCTTTCACTCATCGCTAGAAGTATAATCTATACTAACCTTTTTTGTTACTCATAACTTTTTCTTCACTCTATTCAAAGTTGTTTATTCTCTATTATTATCTCTTTGTTCTCCTCTTATGCTCTTTTTATCTGACTGACACACAGACACACACACAGACACACACACACACACACACACACACACACACACACACACACACACACACACCATCATGGAACACAAGAGTAATAGATGCTGTTTATCCAATCGGTGCAAGGAGATTTATACACACTTATAATGATTGGTGAACTTCGATAATGGTCTCTCCTCACCCATATTTCCCTCTTTACTGATGTGATGATATACGTGTGAGCATAGATAACAGGAGAACTGGATTTGACACGGGTCAGCGTAGTCGACCTGCAGCTGCAGTAACGGACCCAACTCTGTTTAGTTGAAGTGGTGCTCTCTGTTTAGATTTTGTGCAGTATTATCATTTTGTAATTATTAAAAATGCAAAATGCTTTGAAAGTGTCCATTTTGTAGGCGTTTTTAGTGCTAGCTGATACGAATATCCATATTACCAAGCTGTTGTGGTGAGCTATGTAGGGCAGGTTTCTAGATTCCCAAAACCACCACAGCTATAATATAGCTGTTGAAGTACATACAGTAAGGTAAACAATGTATAAAATATTAGAGTATTATTAGACAATAAGGATAAGTCACTGGAATAACGAAAAACATAAACAAATACGAAATAACTGAGCCACCAAACATCTCGCTTCCCGCACCCTGCACACCTCATTGTTTATGTTTAAAAGATTACACTCCCATCTCCCAGAGTGTGGCCGACTCTGCTGAACTGCGCATTATTTCCAGTGATTTATCGTGTATTAGTGCTTTAATGTTCCTCTGATTTAACACAACAATGGCAGAATGTACAAGTGATGAGAATGTGAGTAACTGGTAGCCTGTAGTTACTCCAGCTGGCCTTCAATCAGCGGAAAAAGGAAGCGTTTCGTCTTTTTATCATGGCGAGGCTAAAACAAATTATATTCCTCGTTGGATTCCAAGTGTTTCTAGTGGCCTAATTCCAGTGATGGCAGCGATGCTGTCGATCCCACATACTATCCTAAAAGTGGTGAAAGGCATAATGATGACAGTGATGAAGGCACCAATGATAAAGGCGATAAATGGAAGTGATGTGGAAGCAGTTAGCCGAAACAGTAGTGACACCAGAGACAGTTTAATTTGACACCAACAATAATGCTGGATCTTGTAAAATAACTTAGCCTACTTACGAATATTTTATTTATCTTTATAATAGGCTAAGCTTTCCATGAAAATCTATGGTATTTTTTTAAATATCTAGGCTAGGGCTAGGCTATGTGAAAATTTAACACCTAAGACAAT
Organism: Lithodes maja; assembly: GCA_037953745.1. Classification (NCBI taxonomy): domain Eukaryota; kingdom Metazoa; phylum Arthropoda; class Malacostraca; order Decapoda; family Lithodidae; genus Lithodes; species Lithodes maja. The sequence continues at coordinate 14,990 of JBAKBP010012771.1, forward strand.
TCCTTGATAGGCTAGGCTACCCATAACAGTAATAGCAGCAGTAACACTCCACACCTATTAAATGAAACGCTTGCAAAATACAGAAAGAGTAACCCATCCTATTTAAAGAATGGTTTATTTGTAGGTGTATTTCAAGGTTTTAATATTTTTGGGAAGGATGTAGTTTCCGGGTGTACGGTTGTCATGTTGTGCCCGCCCACTTACGTTCCTGTCTATTTCGACGCTATATTTTCTGCTATTTGCCCCTGTCATTACTGCATGAATACTAGGTTAGGTTTGGTTAGGCTAATGTATTTCTATATCCAAAGGCATCCGCATAGTGTAAACAAGGTGGGCGGTACACCCGGTAACTACATTCTTGCCATAGATTTTAAGGTACCATCAACTGGGGTGAATTCGGACACGGGGTGAATTTGGACATTATCGCAACAAAATTTGATGTTGATTATGATTTTTGCGATAATGTCCGGATTCACCCCATGTCCGGATTCACCCCATGTCCGAATTCACCACAGTTGACGGTAGCCTAATTATAGGGAAAAGGCTCGCACTCTTATTTTTCATGTTTTTTTCCTCCAGATTTTGAGAAATGAGTGTTTTCATGGTTTTAGTTACCAGTACCTATATTTCCAATGTGGGATACAGGATGGGTTGAGGGGGGGCGAAGCCCCCCATGACTTATTGAAATCATCATCTGTTATCAGCAGGGGATAAATATCGATTATACTCCATACTGAAGAAGTTTGTAAATAGTGAGGATGTCCGAAGGAGCTCTGAGAGTGATAGGACTTTTTTCGGGATGGATGTACTTACCGGGTGTACCACTACCGACATACAACATAAATCATCTATAAATACTTATAATAAAATAAATCTATAATACGGTACTAGGTTAGGTTAGGTTAGGTTAGGTTAGGTTAGGTTAGGTTGTTTGGTTAGGGTAATGTATTTTTGTATCCAAAGGCAGTCAAAATAGATGGGAACATGATGGTGAGCGTCCGCGTAGTGTAAACAAGATGGGCGGTACACCCGGTAACTACATTCTTGCCCTTTTTTCCACTAATATCGGTTTATATAAATATGATCAAAATTATTCTTCCACAGTGGATTATACATGAGTACCGTATAAGGATTCCATAGACCTGCATTGTCCCTAATAAATTATTTATAATAAGGCGGCGAGCCTTTTCTAAATAATTATCGTTTTTAGCCCTTCCCGCCCGGGCAGCATTTTAAAATGACACCGCGGCAGCTGGGCAGGAGCCCGGGCAGCATTTTAAAATACATAAGCTTGAAAGCCTATTAAGCTTATTTTGAAAGCCGCGTGTCCAACGTATGTAAACAAAGCCTGTCGGAGGCGACGCGCGCACTTCCAAAAGCAAGCAGATGTCGGAGCTTTGTTGTTTTGTGGTCTGCTAAAACAGATTTAGTCTTGAAAAGTTTGTCATATTGCTAAAATCGCGGCATAATGCGCTCCACGCCCACGAAAATCGTCATCACACCTGAACCAGTTGACTTAGAGAGCTCTACTCAACACCAGTCTACAGATTGGAAACAACAGTACGTTTAGAGATGCGTGGGAAGTTTTTAGCAGTTAAAATAACATTTTGAAGCTATTTTCTTCTAGTTTTTGGCTGAATACCGGTTCATTTAATTTCATTCAGACACTTGCATAATCATTCAGGAGTGCCTGAATGAGCCCTAATATGGTGGAAATATGGCCGCAGCCAAAGTGTTAAGGAAACGGACCACAGCAATTTTCATTTATTTCTTTGGATTTGTTATTTTTTTAGATTTATAATCTTTCTATAATAATGATTATTACTGGAAATTAGTTTTGTTTTAGTCTTATGTTATTTAAAAAGCCCTACTACTGATGTGCGGACAGCAGCAGGGGTATGGTGGCGGCAACTCTCAGGTTAGTTTAGGTTGTCAGATTAGGTTAATGCTACCATTGATAATGCGACTCGGCTAGGCTGCACTTGCGGCGGAACGTAAACAAACCCACCTCCAAATTTGGGAGGCTTTAACTTGAAATAACTAAATATTAGAGGTGTGGGTCTATACAAGAAGGCTTCTTCATACTCCCCCACTAATTACGATTAGGTAGGCTCCCGCTTCCTCCTCCGACGACAATAGTGTTACTAACCTTACCTGACAACCATAACTAACTTGGGGGCTGCCGCCCCCAGACCCCCATTGCTCCTAAAGATGATGTAGAAGGCGTCAAATAACTAAATATTACTGCGGAAGAGTGACAAACAAACCCAAAATTGCACATCGGAAGAAAATGGGTCAACAGAAAACGGTGAGGTGCGAGGTTAAACTACTCGTCGGCGATAGCGTCGATGGACGTTTTCAAATATTGTTTAAAAATAGTAGATATTGCTAAAAACTCCTAAAACTTTGAAATGCACACATAAATATATCATACTTTAAGTAGGAACACTTTATCTTTCTGCATTATGTAAGCGTTTTTTTTAGTATGCAGGTAGTGTTACTGCTAATATTACTATGGCCAGAACCGGGTGCTCCCACAAAATCCTCAACGTGAGTTTCATCAATTTATGTGGGTTATGAGCCGAGATTTTGAGGATTGAAGTTAAAGGTCCATTTTCCAGCTTTGGGTCCCTTACTGCAAAGTGTCCATTTTCGTGTCAAATCCAGTTCTGTTATCTATGGTGTGGGAAATACACACTCTTATTGAACGATACAGTTCATCATATATTGTGCTGATATGATGGTAAGGCAACGGAAAGCCAATAAATAAATATAAAGTATCCAAACGTTAATTTAAAAATATATTATAGAGTAAGTGATGGATTTGTGTTCCCTCAATTATGTCACTAACATCATCACACCGCTTAATGACTTTACCTAAGGAGATTAATTTTATTCTGGTACCCAGTCAGTCAGTCTCTCTCTCTCTCTCTCTCTCATACTTCTCCCTGGTATATATATATCTCCACCAATCCGTCTGCCGCATTTGTCCTTCACATCAATCAAACCTTCTCTCCTGCAAATATATACTGTATATATATTTTTAAACCTTGTTAGCTCTCTCTCTCTTTCACACACACACACACACACACACACACACACAAACACGCACACAAAGAAAATATATGTGCACTAGATCAAGAGATTAATAGTGTATCAGTGCAACGAGTGATATAAAGCCATAATAAATAATGACAAGAATCAGTCGAGAGTAAAGCGCAGTATTCGTGTCAGACAAAAAATAAATATTGTATGAGATAATTTACAACAATTGTGATATATTAAGTCATAATCAATAACGAGCACATGACAGTATGATGAGGGAATAAGCCCAACTGTAAATAATAATATAACTTTTGTGAACAATTTTTTTTTCTTTTTTCTATGTGATTGAGGGAGGCAAAAGGCATAACTGCCTATAGCGAGTGCCTCCCCCATAGTTGAAAGAGTGACAGGGCCAAAATCAAGGGACGTTCGAGCCAAAATGCCTGGACACACGGAGTTTGAAGCAATTTAAGTCATAGGAAGAGGGAAAGACTGATTCTGGGAGAGAGTTCCAGAGCTCAGCTGTTGAGTAGAAGAAAGTTTGAGAGTAACGTTTCACTCTTGGGTTGGAGAGTTGCACAGAGTAGGGGTGGGATTGAGTTGCAAGACGGGTACCACGTGCCCTACGTAAAGGAGGTGGTATGCACTGGGATAGCTCTGAGGAACACTGATTATTATAGTAGCGATAGAATAGCGAGAGAGATGCAACATTGCGGCGGAGAGAGAGAGATTGCAGAGAGTTGGTGAGTGGACGGGAGTTAATGATACGAAAGCCCTTCCTTTCAACTTTGTCTAGGAGAGCGGTGTGAGAGGAACCTCCCCACACATGTGAACAATACTCAATACAAGGGCGCACTATGCCCCTGTACAGAGCAAGAAGCTGTGCAGGGGAAAAGAACCCCCTAAGGCGGTTGAGCACACCCAGCTTCTGGGTGGCTGCCTTAGCAAGACTGGTAATATGGTCCTTCCAAATGAGAGCAGAAGAAAAAGAGACACCAAGAATATTGAGAGAAGATGAAGGGTTGATTTTTGTATTGTTGAAGAATAAGGGATAGTCCGCTGGGAGATCCTGACGGGTAGATAGATGGAGAAATTGGGTTTTGGAAGCATTAAAGTTAACAAGGTTTTCTCTGCCCCAATTGGAAATTGTATTTAGATCAGAATTTAAGAGTTCTATGGCTTCATTACGTTTGTTGTTGAGAGATTGCTGGCTGGGGCGTTCTGAAAAACTAATGGAGTAGTGTAAGGTTGAGTCGTCTGCGTATGAATGGATGGGAATTAAGGTACAGTTAAGGAGATCATTTATAAAAATTAGAAAGAGAATAGGAGATAGGACAGAGCCCTGAGGAACACCGGAGTTTATAGGGTGAGGAAGTGAACAATGGCCGTCCACAACCGCGGCTATGGAACGGCCGGAAAGGAAATTAGAGACAAAGGCACAGATGGAGGGATAGAAACCGAAGGAGGGTAGTTTAGAAATTAAAGATTTATGCCAGACTCTATCGAAGGCTTTCGATATGTCTAGTGCAATAGAAAAAGTCTCACCGAAGTCCCGAAAGGAGGATGACCAAGAGTTAGTAAGATATGAAAGAAGATCACCAGTAGAGCGACCCTTAAGGAAGCCATACTGGCGATCTGAGAGCAGATTATGAGAAGAGAAATGCTTAAGAAATTTGGAAGCAAGAATAGTTTCAAAAACTTTAGAAAGACAAGAGATAAGAGCAATTGGACGATAGTTGGAGGGTTGAGAGCGGTCACCCTTCTTTGGGACAGGTTGAATGTGAGCAAACTTCCAGCATGAAGGGAAGACGTTAGAGGATAGACAGAGACGAAAGAGTTTGCCTAGGCAGGGAGTCAGCACGGAAGCACAGTTTTTGAGAACAACAGGAGGAACACCGTCCGGACCGTACGCCTTATTAGTGTTAAGCCCAGAGAGGGTAAAAAGTACATCTTTAGAAGAGATTAGGATATTAGGCATAAGTAAGAGAGAGGAGGGCGGAGAGGGAGGAATAGCACCGGAATCATCCAAGGTGGAGTTTCTAGCAAAAGTTTGAGCGAAGAGTTTAGCTTTGTCAGAGGAAGAAGTGATGGTTGAGCCATCAGAGTGGGAAAGGGGAGGGAAAGACGAGGAAGAGAAATTGTTGGAGAGGTTTTTGGCTAGATGCCAGAAAGCTTGGGAAGAGCTAGAGTTGGATAGTTCAGTGCATTTATTATTGATGAAAGAGTGTTTGGCAAGTCGAAGAACAGATTTGGCTTGATTCCGGGCAGAAACATATGAAGAATGAGAGTCTTGAGTTTTAAGGCGTCGGTACCGTTTGAATGCTTCCTCCTTATTGCGGACAGCAGTAGAACAGGCGTTGAACTGATAATAAATATAAATGTATAGATAATACCATGTGTGGAGCCCCTAACAAGAAATAATGAATAATTTACTTTTATATAAAATTGAACCTGTGCATATATTTAATCTGAAGATAAATTTTCGTCACTACACATCGTATAAATGATTTAGAATAAATTTTGTTTTTTTCTGGTGAGATTAATCATCAATTCCCTCCCTTAATAACAGATACAATTATGATTGAAGCTCATAATTTGCGAAATAACCTTTGATAACAACGACAAATATATAAATAAAGTATAAAACGGTTATTAAAATATAAAGTGATGATTAAGAGATAGGAAAAGCTGGTGTAATCTTGTATATTATCAGAACTATATATATATTATATATAAATGTATGCAAATGTTTATCAATTTGCGAAGAGAGTCATAAAAGATCGACAAATTAACAATGAATAATTAATATTACTAGTGGATTAAGACTATACAATGTAAATGGCTATTATGATTAATTGTCTGCACTTTATATACACGGATTCCGGAAGAAATGAGAGGGAGAGAGAAAAAAAATATATATATACCGGTATGTATCTATCCATCTATCTATCTATTTAATTATGTATAGCATTATGCTATGTTGGCCACAAATACCTGTACAGCAGATTTATATTCGATATATATATATATATATATATATATATATATATATATAACCTGCTGTAATTGCGGCCAACATAGCTTAATGCCTTCCTCGTCAAGCAATATCACTCTCACTCTCACTCTCTCTCTCTCGGTCACGGGGATAAAGTGGGTAACAATGTTTGGGTTCCAACTCTTCTGGAAGCAGGTCAGGTTCTCCTAAAACATTTCCTGACCAAGAATATTGTGACATATAATTCCGCCTTTCGGTAAAATGTCGGACATATTTGCGAATAAAAAATATATATCACCAGGAGAGGCGAAATTTATCATATATTTAAAGATGTCTTTCGCTATAAAAATGACTTATTTGATTTAGTAATCACTGATTAAATCACTGACATTGGTTTCTCTAGGTAAAATAATTAATAATATGTAGCTGTATATCATTTGTAAGATATGTACGGTACATATATTTGATCAGTTTTGTTAGGTGTTAGTAATTTAGCAATGGAGTATATACAGTGTGTGTGTGTGTGTGTGTGTGTGTGTGTGTGTGTGTGTGTGTGTGTGTGTGTGTGTGTGTGTGTGTGTGTTCCTTTAAGATTACAGAACAATTGATAGCGAAACATCGTAAATTAAGACAGCTGGTATATATTTGTTCCCCCCCCCCCCCCCACTCTCTCTCTCTCTCTCTCTCTCTCTCGTTACAAGGTGTTACAAGTTTACAACCTCTGTCAGTAATCACAATCAATCATCGGCAGGTAATTTGGAGTACAAGATCATTATAATAAATTAGTTTCAGAGAACCCTGTAATTAGCCCACACACTTCTTAGCTGATAGATGAAGATATTTAGTTTAATATTCCGTGAATAATTAACACCACCAAAGGGGAATAATGAGGCTGAGTTTTAGTTATTTGTAAAAGTAGCCAAAATACACCAACTGTACCCCAGTTCATTCAAATAGTTACTTTGGATAACATTTATTAACCCATTCACTGCGGTCGTCGTATTGTACGTCCTATGTAAAAAAAAAAGGCCTATACTGCGGGTGATATACCCACACGATTTGGCAGTACCGGCTGAGTTGGTTGCACCAACGCGCCCAGATGCTTTCAAGAGTTTCTAAGCTTGCCACCCATACTTATAGCAACTGCTCCAAGCATTGGTTGAAAGAGGGTGTGTGTTCAAACATGAGGTGTACTAGAAGCTGAAATACAACAAAAACAGGGCTAGCTATATATGTATTTTTTGAGGCGCCTATATAGCAGGTACGAATGTGAGGTTCATTTTATGTTACAGGCCACAACGAATACTGTCGTCTAAACACAAACTTGATCAAATAACGGATTATTTCATCGAGTTATCACAAGTGTAAATTATGAAAGAGGACGTGTGAGACAAGGTATTAATACACTTAGTGAATGGCCGCAAGAGAAACCAGAACAAGGCAACATTTGCTCAATATTTGGAAGGCTGCGAGACTCAGAATGAATAAGTTAAGACTTGTATTGTAAGAATTCAACCCAATCGTTTCATTGGAACTAACTTTGAATTCGGTTAGGGCTATGGATTTATTGAGAGGGAAAATGCCCATCAGAGCGTATTCTTAGCTATAAATCCCCGCAAGGAAATGGTTAATAACTACTTTTCTTGGTAAACTCTACTGAGTTTAAGTAAGTCACAGATCCATACCGAGTTAATATACCACAAAGTATCATACTCATAAACCCCACCATCCAAAACTACCTACACCTATCCACCTACATATACCATATATATATATAATCCACCCGCACATATTCACCCATTCAATCGCCCATACCTAAACCATCCATTATTTCACGTCATCACTGGTTTACAGCTTATTATGATCATAATTACGATCATCATCAGTAACATGATTATTGCCATAACCATAACCACCAACAATATGACCATCACCATCATCCTCACAAACGTCATCTCTATCCTCCAAACCCTGTCTCCTACATTAACCAGGCATTCCTCCCGCTCTGAATTCCACCACTGACCCCAATGACCCCAATTTATCACAGTATCAGTTCTCCTTTACCCACCGCCATCATCCCATCCATCACCAATACCACCACCACCACAACCACACCAATTATTAGACGCATCACAACCATAACAGCCACCAACCTAAACACAAACATCCCATAAAATTCAATGTCCATCTCTACAACCCCCACACAACCATGACCACCTTCCTCACAACCTCCCTTACCACCGGCCAGCAATAACAGTACCTCTTCGTCCATCCCGTTAACATGTAATGGTCGTGTCGTTAGTGATAATGGTTCCGGCCAAGCTCAGACATTCGGAACGACTCTAAAGGCTCCGGTAATTAGGCCGAGTAGGGTAGGATAGGGCAAGGTTAAGAGATACACAGGTTGGAGCACACGCAGCCTGCTGACGTCACAAGGCTGGACAAGAGAAAGAAAGATAGAAAAACGCTCGCCTGCCAGCCAAACTGCTGCCACTAGAGTCCAGGGGTGTCCAATATGCGGGCCTCATGAGGCCCCACTTCCTCTAGCAAGAGACCCATGAACCAGTTTGGCCAGGTAGTGTCAAATATTGTATTTTTTCTAGAAATCTAGACATAATTATTATTTCTAAAATATATTATATGTTGTACTATATTAACTTAAGTTCTAATTCTAGGAAGTATTTGTGAGAGTAAGAAGCTTAAATTAGATAGGCCATATGCAGCTTCACGCGATCTTATGTTCTTATGTAATTGGGGTTGGGTGTGACAGGGATCTGCCTTGTGAGGGCCGATCGGCATTTTGCAGACTCCCATTTTCTTATGTTCTTATGTTCATTCATTAGAGAGACGCAGAGTTAGAGGGGATTTGATAGAGGTGTTCAAGTGGGTTAGTGGGATTAATAGAGGGGACATGAAAAATGTACTAAAGCTCATTGATAGCGAAAGAACTATAACAATTTGTTTTCAAATTAGATACATTTCGTTTCAGAAAAGATATAGACCAATAGTGGTTTGGTAACAGAGTTGTAGATAGGTGGAATAGGCTACCAAGTGCTATAGTGGGATCAAGAATGATACAGAGCTTTAAGATAAAATTAGATAGGCATATGGACGAGATGGGTCTCTGTAACGAGTGCAAGACTAATTTATTCAACCTTTCTATATATGGAAGATATATAATATATTATGGATAATTTTGGTCATTCTTCGTTGTACTGACTCCAAATAAACTATGTCCATTCTGTAATGAGGACATCAAATTTGAACAGCATAATCCTGAACCTGGTATATACCGGTATACACACATACATACAAATAATTACATTCCGTAAAACCAGGTCGCTTCGGACTTGGGTCGTAACTTCGGACATTGGCGATAATAAGTAATTAGCCACTTTTCAAGATGACTTCGGACACCATTTAGGATAAGGATAGCTCTCTTATTATGGGGGATAATTTTAGGAGGCTTCCTGGATTACCGCGCACTATCACCACACATCACTTTACCTAGTTCTATCTCTATAATATGTTTACAGTCAGGAGATATCGTTAAAAAACCACGAAAAATTTCCGAAGTTACACGGTTCATAGCCTACATACTACACACACACATATACTGTATATATATATATATATATATATATATATATATACAGTATATATATATATATATATATATATATATATATATATATATATATATATATATATATATATATAGTATACATATATATATATGTATATATATATATAGACTATACATATATATATAGAGTATACATATATATATATGTATATATATATATATATAGAGACTATACATATATATATATATATATATATATATATATATATATATATATATATATATATATATATATATATATAATGCATCCAAAATGCATCCAACAACTTGACAATATAAAGGCATTTTGTTCAGTTTAAATAGAAGAGCTGCACTTTCACAGGGCATTATACAGTAGTTATAGCATCACGGTATGAAGTAAAAGAAAACGGAGGATAGTGCTGGCTCGGCTGCTCCTTTGAGAATGAATGGTAAGAGTCGAGTGACCTCCGACCCTTCCTGCCTCGTGACGTCATGCTGCGAGCGGGTACGAGTTTGAGTGACCCCATGCTCCAACCTGTTGTATCTCTTAACCTTGTGCTAGACATTAAGATGCGATTATTTATGTATTCTCTTTCTGGAAGTTGATTCAAATAACAGATTATCTTATATGATTGAAATTCAATAGAGATAATTATGCTACATTTTTTTAAACTAAAATATAATTTCCCTGTCTCCATCACATCACAGATTCAATATTGGAATCAGACATTTTTGGTCACCCAAATTAATCACATTTAACACCTTATTGGCGGCCTAGGCGGTCTATTTGACCGTACCACACAGCGTTTTTTTTTTTTTAACCTAAATAGGATTGTTTACGTGATCATGTTCATGCCTAATTAAGACCCAGAGCGTAAAACAAGTATCTATCCCTGAAAGAGCGTAAACAGAGCTTTCCAATGACACCCGAGCCATTCTTGTACGACCACTGGTTCTCTAAGGGGTCCATGGACAGGCTTCAGGGGGTCCGTGAAGGGCCGCTAAAAATCTGTATTGGGCGTGAAGCGATGAGGTGTTAATACTGACTTGAGACGGTAACTGTGAGTGAGTTACTCAATCAGACTCAGTCCTACTGAAACTCACAACTAGTGGAGGTGTGTTTGTGTAAACTACTGTAAAGTGACTCATAGAATTGTTTGCTTGTTTTTTCAACATAGAATCCACCAGCAAATAAATTACACAACCGTCATATGGCAAGAGTCATAATTTATTGATAATATAATTTTCTTCAGTCTTGCTCGGGCGGTGATAGGCGAGAACACGCCATTGTTGGTCTATAAGAGGCCCTCCTGGTCCCTTATAAATATGATAATAGAATATATAAGCGGTATACACGTGCATATCTATTGGATTTATGTATCACATATATCTTTTTGTTTTATACTTACCGTTAACCGTTTCACCCCAATGTCGCCGAAATGCCTACCCAGCTATAGCTGTTCATCACAATTTCTTTCTACACGCCGCAATGTTGCATCTCTTTCACTCTACTATCGCTATTACAACAATCAATGTTCTTCAGAGCTCTATCAGTGCATACCTTCTTCCTTGCGGAGAATATAATTAGGCACCCGCCTTTCAACACAATCCCACTCCTATTCTGTCCAGCTCTTCAACCCAAGAAGTGGCAAATTTTCTCAGTCTTCTACTCAACAAGTGCACTCTGGAACTCTCTCCCTCAATCAAAATGTCCTTCATCCTATGACTTTAACTGCTTTAAACTTCGTGTTGCACAGGTATTTTGACCCCAACGTCCCTTGAATTCGGCCCTGTCACTCCTTCGGCTTTGGGAGAGACACTCGTTACAGGCAACCTGCCTTTGTCTCATTTCATACACATAACAAAAAAATATGTGGAAAACAAATAAAAATACTAATTTTGCACAGTATTTGGTCCCTCATATTTTCCTTTTTGACTGCTTTCAGGAAGCAGGAAATGCTATTTAAGGCACTCTAAATTTTCTCCCACCTAGAGATCACAGCTTCGGCGCTCAGTCGCGCTATAATGATAACGGAGTGGGGAAATATAATGATAACACAAAAAACAAAAACAAAAATTGGGGGGGGGGGGGGGAATTGACACCCTGTGTATGAGGCAATCAATTGTCAATACATTAAGTGTGTTCATTGCATGCAACATTTCGTATCTGTGTTGTTTCTGGGAGGGGGTCCATAGGTTTCAACAGATTTTCAAAGGGAGTCCGTGATTAAAAAAAGGTTAAGAACCCCTACAATGAAATTACAAAACTTCTTCCTATCACATAAACAATTTTAGTGTCCCCTTTGTCCTCTTGTTCATGTAACCACTTTCAACACTTGCAATCAGATAACTATGTACTAGATCGGTGCTACTGGCAGACGATTGGATTCTAATTAATACGGGGGGAGGGGAGAGGGTCTGGACCACTCTCTCCCTCGTGTTCAGTACATTAGCTTTTATATTTTAAAAAGTTTCTGCCCCATTAGTTGGCGACTTTAAAGGCCTTTCAGGCCATTATGGTGTCGATCCTGGTGACTGACAGCGACCCTGGGAATGTTGGAGCAACCGGGCCTTCGGCCACGGTGTTTTTCTACCTGCAGTTGCAGAACCATAGGTCAATATGCGGGACTTGAGTTTATCTGTTTAAGCTTAATGGAAGTCTATGATGGGAAGTAATGGAAACATTTTATATATAACTGGTATTATAATAATAATATATATAATATATATATATATATAGTATATATATATTATATATATATATTAATTATAAGGAAATAGAAGAACCAGAAGCATTCGGTGTAAAAACATGTTTATTGGCGACAGTTTCGGAGGGTGACTTACTCCATCATCAGGCGAATCTACAAAATAAAACATAGTTCATCAGTTAAAATTACAACACAAGGCTAAAAAGCGGGATAGTAATGTTGCGAATCAATTATTTGGGACACCGTGTGCAATTGAAAGTTAACACATAAAGAAATGAAGGAATGTAAGCAAAGTCAGTACAATAGAGAACAACAATAATAGATATACCTAAAATATCTCAAACATAGGTAAAAGTGACTGAATGTGAACAAAGGACGAACACATAAAAATGGAATGCTAAGAATAGATAATGGAGAAATATAACAGTAGTTAAACATATAGAAAACATAGTTTGCCACGAAACGGAAGAAACAAAAACAAAAAATTAAGCAACTTATATACTACATACACAATACGTTTAAAAACAAAGGAGGTCAACCGATGTTTCGTTGTGTGACAGAGAAGGTTTTTCCTTAATAGACAAGAGAGACTCACTAATGCATAGCTGTGTGTATGTAGGGTGCGAGGCATAGAGTACATAATTATGTACTCTATTGTGCGAGGCAAGGACTGAGAATGACTCAACTTTAATGGGATGGTCTGATTCCAGAGAATGTTGCCGAATTGCACTGAATGAAGGATTTGATAGCGGATTATTTGTTCTAATAGATCTTCCCTTGTGTTCAAAGATTCGAACCCTGAGTTGGCGTTTAGTTTTTCCAATATACACTGCATTACAGCAATGACACTCGTACTTATAAACTACAGAAGACTGCAGTTCTCAGGGATCGAATCCTTGAACTTAAGGGGAGATATCCACTTGAGGGACTTTTTTCTTGACCCCTTTCTCCCTCATGTTTAGCCCCATTGCTTTTGAGATTTTAAGACGTTTGCCCCGTTAGTTTGGTGATTTTTAAGAATTTCCGCCCCATTCTGTCAATTTTAAGACCTTTCGTGCCATTTAGGTGTCGATTTTATCCTGGTGAGCGATAGCGAGCCTGTAATTTAAGAGTAATCGGCCTTCGGCCGGACATTTTTCTACCGAAAAATGTACAAATTTATCTTGAAAGGGGGTCAAGGGGGTGAAATTTTAAGATTGCTGGAGGAGTAGGAAACAAACTAGAAACCTCCCCTTAAAGAAGCTCTGGATAGTCACCTCCGAAACTGTCGCCAATAAACCAGTTTTTTCACCGAATGCTTCTGGTTTTTCTATTCCTTATAATTATATATATATATACCGGTATATATATATATATATATATATATATATATAATATATATATATATATATATATATATATATATATATATTAATATATATATATATATATATACCGGTATATATAAAATGTGTCCATTACTTCCCATCATAGACTTCCATTAAGCTTAAACAGATAAACTCAAGTCCCGCATTTGACCTATGGTTCTGCACTGCAGGTAGAAAAACACCGTGGCCGAAGGCCGGTTGCTCCAACATTCCAGGGTCTCTGTCAGTCACCAAAATCGACTCCATAATGGCCTGAAAGGCCTTTAAAGTCGCCAACTAATGGGGCAAACTTTTTAAAATATAAAAGCTAATGTACTGAACACGAGGGAGAGAGTGTCCAGACCCTCCCCCTCCCCCGTATTAATTAGAATCCAATCGTCTGCCAGTAGCACCGATCTAGTACATAGTTATCTGATTGCAAGTGTTGAAAGTGGTTACATGAACAAGAGGACAAAGGGGACACTAAGTTGTTTATGTAATAGGAAGAAGTTTTGTAATCTCATTGTAGTGGTTCTTAACCTTTTTTTTAATCACGGACCCCTTTGAAAATCTGTTGAAACCCAGGAAAAAACACAGATACGAAATGTTGCATGCAATGAACACACTTAATGTATTGACAATTGATTGACACAGGGTGTCAATTCCCCCCCCCCCCCCCCCCCATTTTTTTTTTTTTTTTTTTTTTTTTTTATCATTATATTTCCCCACTCCGTTATAATTATAGCGCGACTGAGCGCCGAAGCTGTGATCTCTAGGTGGGTCCGGGGGCATGCACCCCCGGGAAAATTAGAAAATTTAGAGTGCCTTAAATAGCATTTCCTGCTTCCTGAAAGCAGTCAAAAAGGAAAATATGATGGACCAAATACTGTGCAAAATTAGTATTTTTATTTGTTTTCCACATATTTGTTTGTTATGTGTATGAAATGAGACAAAGGCAGGTTGCCTGTAACGAGTGTCTCTCCCAAAGCCGAAGGAGTGACAGGGCCGAATTCAAGGGACGTTGGGGTCAAAATACCTGTACTCACGAAGTTTAAAGCAGTTTAAGTCATAGGATGAAGGACATTTTGATTGAGGGAGAGAGTTCCAAAGTTCACTTGTTGAGTAGAAGAAGACAGAAATTTGCCAATTCTTGGGTTGAAGAGCTGGACAGAATAGGAGTGGGACTGTGTTGAAAGGCGGGTGCCTAATTATACTCTCCGGAAGGAAGGAGGTATGCACTGATAGAGCTCTGAAGAACATTGATTGTTGTAATAGCGATAGTAGAGTGAAAGAGATGCAACATTACGGCGTGTAGAAATAGATTGTGATGAACAGCTATAGCTGGGTAGGCATTTCGGCGACATTGGGGTGAAACGGTTAACGGGTAAGTATAAAACAAAAAGATATATGTGATACATAAATCCAATAGATATGCACGTGTATACCGCTTATATATTCTATTATCATATTTATAAGGGACCAGGAGGGCCTCTTATAGACCAACAATGGCGTGTTCTCCCTATCACCGCCCGAGCAAGACTGAAGAAAATTATATTATCAATAAATTATGACTCTTGCCATATGACGGTTGTGTAATTTATTTGCTGGTGGATTCTATGTTGAAAAAACAAGCAAACAATTCTATGAGTCACTTTACAGTAGTTTACACAAACACACCTCCACTAGTTGTGAGTTTCAGTAGGACTGAGTCTGATTGAGTAACTCACTCACAGTTACCGTCTCAAGTCGTATTAACACCTGATCGCTTCACGCCCAATACAGATTTTAGCGGCCTTCACGGACCCCCTGAAGCCTGTCCATGGACCCCCAAGGGGTCCATGGACCCCAGCCCCCGTAGGTAGTGGTTCGATCCCAATACTAATTACTATAATTCATATTATGTTAATGTTACTTTTATAAGTGGCATGTTGATACACTATACAGTATATGTCTTTATCTTGTCGTGTATTATTATATATGGTTTTATATTATTACCTTATTTTAGTATAATACATTAATATTCAAATGTTGCATAATCATTAATTGTTTTAATCTAGTACTACTCGCTATAAATGTATTATACATTATGTTAACCAACATATTATAATAATCTGTTTCTCGACATATTATATAGGATTCATTTGAGTGACCAAAAATGTCTGATTCCAATATTGAGTCTGTGATGTGATGGAGACAGGGAAATTATATTTTAGTTTAAAAAAAAACGTAGCGTAATTATCTAGATAATCTGTTATTTGAATCAACTTCCAGAAAGAGAATACATAAATAATCGCATCTTAATGTCTAGCGCACATCTTATATAGTGTGTATATAACGCAGATGTTAGTGTTTAAACTAGCAGAGTTCTATTATTGCCAAAGCGTCTGCCGTTAGCATATAAATCAACTATACAATTTCCCGAATGCAGAATTTAATAGTGAGTACGGAAAGAATAAGAAGAATGTGTTAAACGATTGTCTTGATTACAAATAGATGTTCGACAGCCTCTCTGGATCGGTCCGAGCTGGCAGACTAAAGTTACTGGTTCTAACGCCATGGCTATTGCTTGGATTGTTTGTTTGTTAGTACGATTGTTATTGCTATTGTTACTATGTTCTGTGTGTTTGTGATGAAGATGGTGATGATTCCAAGTTAATAGTTTATTTTTCTTATCCTAATTTTGACCTCTGATTAACCGTTTTATTGATCATTCCTGCAGTTATTTACAGGCCCAAACAACTTAATAATCCATTAAATACATAAACCCATTCTCTCTCTTTAGACAACAGTGGCATACACTACCGTTGCTAAGGATTGCACGCATGACTTATATTTTTCTACTGAGCTTTCTCGTTGTCATCTGTAATAAATTAATAATATATATTATCAACTCTGCGTAAGCAGAGTGGTATCTCCCCCCCCCCCCCTCCCCCCCGTATAGTGGTACCATGCCGGCCGAAATGGCTGTCTGTCTGTCCAGAAACAACTCATAGACCGTTCAATGGATTTTCACCAAACTTCACACATACATTCGGTGGGTGAATGCGACGGTCGGTCCAAAAAGACTTTGAAGTTGGGCAGAATTTAAGAATTTAGGTAAAAAATAAGGTCCCCCCCCCCCCCCCCCCACCGCCTCCCCCAACCGAAGGACACCCCCTCTCAAATTCTTCTGTGGCAGCAATGATGATGGCCTTCTGTGTGTGGGGCTCCAAACATCACACACGCATCACAGAAGTTATGATAATGGTGATTATGGAAATAGTAGTGATAATGTTGGTGATTGTTATAGTATTTGTCATGGTGGTGATGATCTGTGTGGGTGACGATATTGTGTCTGAGTGTAGTAGTGATAGTTGTGGTGATTACGGTAGCAGTTATGATATTGCCAGTAGTGATAATGATGGTTATTATGGTACTGAGGGCAGTCATGATTGTGAAAGTAGTTTTGATAGTGGAGGTGATAGTAGCAGTGATGATGGAAGTAAATGACGGATATAGTAATAATAATAATATAATAATAAAGTTTATTGCCACCGACTGTGGTTATTCTTCTTACATAGTATTTACAAATATAATTATATACAGTTGGGGGTTTAGTGTTTTCAAAGTAGTTACAATACTAATACATAATACATAATTTAGTGTTACATACAGTAGACATACAGTTGTTAGTTGTGTATTCAGACCAGGTGTGACAGACCACAATTCCTAAGCTGTAATTACAAATACACCAAGTAGGTCAGCTCAGATCTATGTAGATTAAGAGGGCAGATAAGCCTGTGGAGTATTAAGAACATAAGAAGAACATAAGAACATAAGAAAAATGGGAGTCTGCAGAAAGCCGATTGGCCTAAGCAAGGCAGATCCCTGTCCCACACAACCCCAATTACAAAGCCCAATTATAGGCTCAACACTCTAATACCCTGAGGATCTATCTATCTATCTATTGCCAGACGCCTTACTCCCCTTACGAGGGTGGCCATACACAGAATGCCCCCAAGCGGACCCATTCCCTGTGAGAGGGACAACCCGAGCCAGTTTAGTGATCATCTTACCAAAACGGTTAGAGATTAACGCAGGATTACGGGGGTCTGCAGAGCGCTGATTGGCCCAACCCTGCTGATCCCCCTTCACACCCAACCCTTCTCGTCCATATGCTTATCCAATTTTATCTTAAAGCTCCCTATCGTTTTTAATCCCACTATAGCACTTGGTAGTCCATTCCACCCATCTACAACTCTGTTACCAAACCAATATTTGCCTATATCTTTTCTGAAACGAAATTTATCTAATTTGAAACCATTGGTACGAGTTCTTTCGCTATCACTGAGCTTTAGTACATTTGTCATGTCCCCTTTGTTAATCCCACTAACCCACTTGAACACCTCTATCATATCCCCTCTAACTCTGCGTCTCTCTAACGAATGTAAGCCTAATTTCTTCAACCTTTCTTTATACGGAAGATTTCTAATATTATGGATCATTTTTGTCATTCTACGTTGTACTCTCTCCAATGAATCTATGTCCATTATGTAATAAGGACACCAAAATTGAACAGCATAATCCATATGGGGTCTCACTAATGACAAGTAAAGTTTTAAGATAACATCAGCAGTTCTGTTACTCCTTGAGATGAACCCGAGAATCTTGTTTGCCTTGTTTCGAACGCTTATACACTGTTGTCTAGGCTTCAAATCATTGCTAACAAACACACCTAGATCTTTCTCACAATTCGAGTTTTCTAATTCCACATTAGCTAGTTTATATTTAACATTTGTATGCATCTTCCCTATCTTTAATACCTTGCATTTGTCAATGTTAAACTTCATCTGCCAATTTACTGACCATTCGTGTAAGGTATCTAGATCCCTTTGGAGGCACTCTATATCTCTATCTGAATCAATTGTTCTCCCCATTTTAGTATCGTCTGCAAATTTACTTATCCTACTAGTTATACCTAAATCAAGGTCATTTATGTATATAACAAACAACAGAGGACCTAATACAGATCCCTGGGGGACACCACTTTTGACTGCTCCCCATTCTGACTTCGTACTATTTATGCTGACTCTCTGCTTCCTACCAATTAGCCATGACCTAATCCATCCCAACAACGCCCCCCCTATTCCATGCGCCTCAACCTTTCTCATCAATCTCTCATGGGGGACTCTGTCGAAAGCTTTACTGAAATCTAAATATATTATATCATATGACTTGTCATTATCTACTGCTTCATATACCTCTGAGAAAAAAACTAAGCAAATTAGTAAGGCAAGAACGTCCCTGAGTGAATCCATGCTGAGAAGAATTTATTAAATTAAATGTATCTAAGTGGTTTCTAATTTTACTAGCAATAATTGACTCTAGTAGCTTTCCTATGATTGATGTAAGACTAATGGGACGGTAATTGGATGCTATTGATTTGTCACCTTTTTTGAAGATCGGAACTACGTTTGCAAGCTTCCAAGCTTCTGGAACTATACCTGTCTCCAATGACTTGTTAAATAAAAATGTTAATGGGTAACTTAACTCATCCCTACATTCTTTTAATACTCTAGCATATACCTCATCAGGACCAGGCGATTTATGAGGTTTCAGTCTGTCAATTTCCTTAAGCACATCATTTCTACTTATAGTAACCGTACTTAACCTATTTTCTATACTATCGCTATATACCTTACGGACTTCTGGAAACTGTGCCAAATTTTCATTAGTGAAAACGGAAAGAAATTGACTATTTAATGTACTGCACATTTCTAAATCATTTTCTGTCATTTCTCCTATCGAAGTTTTAAGGGGACCAATTACATCTCTAACCTTGGATTTATATAGTTGGTAAAAAGCTTTAGGATTATTTTTTGAGTCATTGGCAACCTTAATTTCATAATTTCTTTTTTCTTTCCTAATATCCTTTTTTACCTGTCTTGATAGATTCTGATAGTAAGCAAGTAGGTGAATTTCGCCTTTTCTAATTTTTCTATATATTCCTCTCTTTTGTATAGAAAAATTAGAAAAGGCGAAATTCACCTACTTGCTTACTATCAGAATCTATCAAGACAGGTAAAAAAGGATATTAGGAAAGAAAAAAGAAATTAGGTTAGCCCTTGCACCTGGCTCAGGGTAGGACACCTTCATATAGCCAATCTAAATACAGTAACGTTCTCTTTAATACAGTATTATATTTTTACATAAGAACATAACAGTGTATACAATTAAAATTAAAATTTAAAGATCTGCTGTTTAATTAAGACATACCCGGTACTGGAGAGAGAGAGAGAGAGAGAGAGAGAGAGAGAGAGAGAGAGAGAGAGAGAGAGAGAGAGAGAGAGAGAGAGAGAGAGAGAGAGAGAGAGAGAGATGACAGCGCGGGGGATTATGAGGGATCAAAATTGGGGTGGGAATCAGACAGAGAGAGATTTAGGGCTTAGAGAGAGAGATAATAATATACATATACATACACACATATACATACACATGTACACATACACACACACATACATACATATATAGAGAGAGAGGGTCATGTCTACAGATTTCTTATGAACATTAATTTAATCATAAGCAGAGTTTAGCAGCAAGGTTTTAACATTAGTTTTAAAGGATCCTAGGCTACTGGAAGTGTGTACATTAACTGGGAGTTTGTTCCAAAGTACAGGTCCAACACACAAGGCAAAAAAATACACAGCATACAAGAGCAAGCCAACATACACAAACAACACTGGGAAAATATTCTTAACGATAATGACCCAGACCTACCCAGACACGATCACATAAGAGACTTTTTGCAAGAAAACAGACACAGGTTAACACCTCACCAGAACATAGACATAAACAGACTAAACAATGACACTCCCCTAATAAGGAAAATAACATCAGAAGAAGTACACACAAAAATAAAGAAGCTAAAGAAAACAAGCCCAGGAAAAAGTGGAATAAATAAAACAATCATGACAAATCTCCCTGACTCTGCAGTAACTAAATTAACAAACATATTAAATCCCTCACTCTGTACAGGACACTTCCCAAATAAATTTAAAGAAGCCACCATCAGACTGATTCCTAAACCCAATAAAAACCCACACTACACCGAGAATCAAAGACCAATATCATTATTAGAAGTGCCAGGAAAGATATATGAAAGAATAATAAACGAGAGATTAAGACTATTCCTAAACACAAAAAACGTATACAACACAACACAATAAGGGTTCAGGGAAGGGAGAGGAACAAGGGAGGCACTAGCTCTGACAACAGAAATAATAGCCAAAAACAAAGCCAACAAGGGACAATGCCACATAGTCCTGAGGGATATATCCAAGGCCTTTGATAAGGCACTCAGGACTAAAATATAAACTACTCAATATAGGCTTACCCCCACTCACAGAAACACTGTTATGCATTCCTGGATAACAGAACAGCAAAAATAAAAATAAAGACAGTCTTGAGTAACAACATCACAATAAGCTGCGGTGTCCCACAAGGATCAGTCCTCTCCCCAAGCCTATTCACAATATACACACATGATATACCATCATCACAAACAGGCACAAACATCACATATGCAGACGACATCACACACATCATTGGTTATGAAGGCCCCTCAAAGGGAATCATAGCCAGAAAAACAGGAAGAGAAGCAGAAGCAATCAATACATATGAAGAAGAATGGCAAATAAAAACCAACATAAACAAATTCACAATACTACAACTAGGAGCAAAAAACAAAACACCTATATATGTGAATAACAACAGAATCGAAGATGCACAGAAAGGAAAAATACTCGGGCTACACATAACTACTCAAGGCTATATTCAACACATCACAGAAAGAAAAGGCCTAGCCATAGCAGCTCTGGGCAAACTATTCAGATTCAGAGATATGAACACACAAATAAAAACTCACCTTGTAAAAGCTTATGTAATCCCAATATTAGAATACCCCCCTATTCCCACACACACCATGAGCAAAAAACAAATCACACGCTTACAAAAAATACAAAACAAAGCCCTAAGATTCGCCACAAACCAAAGATACCCCTATACAATGACGACACAACAAATACACGAATACACAAACACACTACCATTAAATGTCAGACTTCATAGACAAGCAACACAAATATGGCATAAACTAGGACTATCACAAGACCCAACTCTTAGAGAAAATTAAGGAAAATTATGCACAACAACCAAATTTAAGATTCAACAACTGGTTTAAAAGCAGTCTAAATAAAATAAACACAGAAGAAGAACCACAGCCAATTTATTAAAAAAAAAAAAAAAAACAAAAAATATATATATTATAATAATAATAATAACAATCACACCTTAGTTCCTTAGCTAGCTACCAAACAACAAACATAAATAAAATACACCACTTGCCCCAACACAAAAACATACGTTTCAAACACACAACATAGCAAGGTGGTCTGCCCACCAACTGTTACTCTCCTACTTTCCTTCAAACTTTCCTCCTTTTTTCTTCCCTCTCCCCCCCTCTCCTTTCCCCCCCTTAGACCCGCCTAGGGTAAAAAAACAGGTCCTCTTACCGTTATTTTTTTTGCCCTATGTCAGTTTGAACATTCGGAATAAAAAGCATATTTTGTTGTCTCGTTGTGCTAGCTGTTACATTGAATACTGTGGGTAGACTTAGTAAATACTCTGGGTAAAGCTTATTTAACTATTAGTGTGTCATGCGTTATTTTATCTTTAATATTTAACCATCTTAGTTCCTTTAATATAGGAGTGACATGATCAAACTTATTTGACTTACCGTCAGCCACTTTAGCAGCAAAATTCTGAAGTTTTTGCACTCTGGATATTTGGGTAGCATTTGATGAACCCCAAATTACACTACAATAATTTATTATACTTAGCACTAGTGTTTGTACAATGATTGTTCTAGTTGATTTGTCAAAGTGATCTTTTATTCTATTGGTATACATAAGTGTCCCTACTACTTTTTTACTCATTTCACTAATGTGGACATCAAAGTTCATTTGTCTATCAAAATATATGCCTAGATTTTTTACATGAGTGGTAGGTTCAATAGTGCTGTCATTAAGGCGTATGGTGGCATTACTGGGTATTTTTTAAAGTACCTGACGAGTGCCTATGAATATGCATTGGGTTTTATCAGCGTTCATCATTAATCCATTTTGTATAAAATATAGTCTCAGTTTGTGTAGTATTTATTCCGTTTTAGTAATTAGATTGCCAACATTATTTACCGAGTCACTGAGTAGAAGTTGTGTGTCATCGGCATATTGTACTAGTGTACAGTCTTTGATATATTCAATATAAGAATATATGAACATAAGCATTTCATTTACGAATATAATAAACAATAATGGACCTAAAATTGATCCTTGAGGAACACCGTATGTTACTGGTAATTTTGAGGATAGTATGTTATTCATAAGAACTCATTGCGATCTTTCATTTAGATAACTTCTAAACCAGAATGGGTTAACTTTGAATTTAATAAGTTTATTTATAAGGGTGTTATGATGGACACTGTCAAATGCTTTAGAGAGGTCACACAAGGTTAGCAAAGATACTTGTTTTTTATCCATATTATTATATATTGCATTAGTGACAACTGTAAGGGCCGTTTCGGTGGATAATTTTGGTCGGAATCCATGTTGGCATATTGAGAGTAGTTTATTAGATTCTAGGAAATTTGATAGTTGATTAGCGACAATCTTTTCGAGTATTTTTGAAAAAATGGGGAGTAATGAGATTGGTCGGTAATTAGTGGCGTCATTATTATCTCCGCTTTTAAAAAGGGGGGTGACGATAGCGTGCTTCCATACCGTAGGAAAAATACCAGTGACAATGGAGGTGTTAATATTGATTGTAAGGTAAAAAGCAATAACAGGTAATAAATCTTTAATGAATCGGAGATAAATGTTATCACACCCAAAAGATTTAGTATTACGTAGGTGCTTTATTGTTAAGATAATTGTGTTTGTATCTACGGGTTGGGGAAGAAAATGAGAGGAGAGGTCGTTATTGTTATTTTCATTATCGGCTGTCGAGTCTTGGATATTATTTAGGGATGCCCTGGTTTTTTCATATGTCCTTTTTCCGACTTTTGCAAAGAAAGCATTGAAATGTTCGGCGTTGGATTGATCAATATCAGTTGGTGAGGCGTTGGATTTGGATTTGGAGGGGGGAACTAATGATTTTACAATTTTCCAAGTAGAGGCAATATTGTTTTTTGAGTTTAAGAGTTCATTATGATAGTGTTCTTTCTTTGTTGTTACTATAATGTAACTTGTTTTTTACGGTTTTTGTAAAGACTCTGTAATGTTGTGTTATACCTGTCTTCTTTTAAGTTCTTTGTGCTACGTTTTTGGCTTTTATGGCTTCTTTAACCCTTCCTCCCCGGGCTGTCTTACCCAATGACGGTCGCGCTTACCCGGGCGATATGGCTGAAAAACGTCTAGGCCTAGGCTACCGTATTTATGTTTATTTTCACTGCTAGAACTTTCCCACTCATCTATAATCGTAGTGCGGTTTTCAATCTGTATTTTGGCATTGAGTAGAGCTCTGTAAGTCAACTGGTTCAGTTGTGATGACGATTTCAGTGGAGCCAATATTGCAGAGATGTTGCGAATATGGGGGCTTTTTAGACACTAATTTCGTCATGACGTCAGAACAATAACATTGAAGAGTCTTCTCCTTCTTGGGTTTGTTGACATACGTCGTACGCACGGCGTTCGGACCAAGCTTAATTAGGCTATTAAGCTCATGCCTTAGATAAGGCATACCGGGTAGCGGCCCTTCTTTCGTGCTGTCCTTACCTAAGGCAGACCGGGTAGGAAGGGTTAAATGCGTCATTCATCCAGGGGGCGGGGGGTCTACTAATGTCTCTGGTAACTATAGGGCACAGTGCTCTAGACTTTGATTTAAGATTGATGTTAATATGTTAACTTGTTCATTTACATCGTCTGTGTGGAGTATTCTGTAAATATTGTTTATCTTGCTAAGAATATGCTGACAGAATGTGTCACTGCTGTAATTTTTTAATTCTCGAAATGATCTTACAGTAGGCGAAAATTTGGGCTTACTGATATTTATTGTAGCGGTTATTAGGTCATGGTCAGCGATAGGATGAGGAATTACGTCGGACTTTAGTACTATGTCGGGTTTATTGGTAATAATTACATCAAGTAGGGTGGCAGAGTTAGGGGTGATTCGATTTTTTTTATTTTTATTATTTGGGACAATTTATTATTTTTTATGATACGGGATAATTTGCTATTGTTTTGAAGAAGATCATCATTTAGATCGCCAAAAGCAAAGAAAGTCTTTTTGTGCATACATATTGTTTGAAGGACATTAGAGATATAATCAAATGTGGCAGAGGGAGTTTTTGGGTGCCTATATATGCAGCCTATTATGATAGAGGGTAATTTTCTACACTGAACCCATATATAAGAACATAAGAACATAAGAAAATGGGAGTCTGCAGAAAGCCGATTGGCCTAAGCAAGGCAGATCCCTGCCTGTCGTTCGATGTTTGTTTCAATTATTACTGAATTAAGGGTCTGTTTAACATAAATACAAACACCAGACCCACGGCCGTAATCGCATCTGTATAGATTATAATTAGGTATATCCACATAATCGTTAGGAGTGTGGGAAGATAACCAAGTCTCACTGATACATAGGATATCGATATTTCTGTCATGTATTAATATTTTTACCTCCTCTAAGTTACTCTGTAATGATTGAGCATTAATGTGTTCAATAGAAAGTAAGTCCTTTATAAATGGTTGAGAGTTACAGTCGGCTTTGTCTTCTTTGCCACACTCCTAGTTGATGTAGTATTCACATAGCTTACTCTTATGACCAAGGTTGTTACAGTAGCCACATCGAATCATATGATCGAAGCGACAGTTACTTTGTTGGTGGTTAAATTCACCGCAGTTATAACAGCCAATTTTGGTGGGATAGGGGGATTGTGAGTGTCGGGGAAGGGGTGGGAATTCGTCATATGTAGTACTTTCATGTGAAGTGTAGTTGGTGGGGTGAGATGGAGGGTTAGAATGGGGTTGAAGGTAGTATCTGTTGTTATTTAGAGAGGGGGAGAAGGTGGAGGAGGGGTAGTGAGGGGGTTGATTTCTTGTCGCTTGTCCTGGTATCTTGTTATTCCCTGCCGATCTATGAGTTGCCCACGGCCCACGTGGTGGTGATATAGGGGCGGGGGAGGGGTGGGGGTATGAAGGGGGGTGTTGACCTGTTTTGTGTTCAGGGTTTAGGTTTTTTTCACGTGGAGATTGTCGGGTCCATAATCCCCGTGGTGATGCTTGGTGAGGAGGGGTTGTGGGGTTGGGTGGGGGGTGAACGCTGGTCTTGTCCATGCTGTCTGCTACCTTGTCTCGTCTCGTGAACGTTCCACTGTAGTTGTCCAGGTCGTGAGGATTTGCGATGATTTACAGCCACCTGCCACCCATCTTTGTCGGTTTGACGTGGTGCAAGCTGGCGGGTGGGGGTGGAGGTGGGCCTGGTTCTGGGGTTGTCTGCACGTTGATGTTGTTTGTCGTCCTGAGATTGGCTTCTGTTCAATTCTGCATTTGAGTTTTTCTTAATTAGGGCCCAGTTTAAGCAGTCGTTGAAGGGTGGGTATTGTTTGGCCATTGCCCCAAGTAGCCTGACTGCACCGGTCCTATTTAGGAGGGAGCCCTGGTGGTCACCGTGTGCCAGGAAACAGGCCTCATAAATTTCTCCAATTGCCAGCCTGAAGGAGAGGTCGGGATTTAATGTGGTGATACCATTTTCGGAGGCCCACTTTTGGATGTGCTCGTTCAGTTCATTTATTTTGGCCTGGAGTGTGTCAGATTGTAGGCTCGGTACGATTTGACTAACACATATTTCCATATTTCCATTTTTCCATTTTTGTTTTTTAGAGTACTCACTAGCCCACTTAGATTATCTATGACATCTGTGGGAGCTTTGCCTTCCATCACGTCGAACAATCCGCCGTAAATCAAGCATTTTTGTGGTCCCCATGAGAGTTTTTCTTGCACCCAGCATTTCATCAAGTCTATATTAGCTTCATCCAGGGTTCTAATTGCACAGTTTGTGTTCAGATCGGACGCTTTATTTTTTTTTAGGTTGATATCTCCTAGTATTAGCATCTTCACAGCGGTGGTTTGGTTAGGTGTGTTCGGGTTGTCAGTCGCACTTTCACAGTCAATTTTTTCCTCCAGAACAGAGATTCGGCGCTCAACGTTGACTATGTTGTTTGTTTGTTCTAGTGAGGCGAGCCGTGAGGTTAGGTCATCTAACCGAGCGGTTATTGTACTAGGTTGTGAAGGGGTGAAGGTCAGCGTTTCTTCACTAGGAGTGCGGGGTTCTAGCGATGTTACACGGTCACTTAAATATTTTAAGGCTTCTTGAATTAATTTCACTTCTTCACTGAGCTTTATTAAGTCACTGTTCACGTTTACAGAGTTATCGGCTGAGGTTGCATTGTCTTCACTATCGGCTGAGGTTTCATTGTCTTCACTATTTGCATTTGTAGTTGGTAGAATACTTTCCTTGGGATTATGGGTGTCCCTAGAGGGGGTTGAACTTTGTGATTGTTCCATGATCTTCTCTATTAGTACCTGTTTGTTTACCCATACATTTGATAGGCCTAAGTCACGACAATGCTTCCGTAGGTCAGTTCTGGTAAAGTTTTTGTCAAGATAGTTCTGTGTAGGATTTTTTAAGCACGGTTCACTATTCACTTTTTGTTGTTCTGTTGGCTGGGTCGAGGTAGGGGTAGGTACTGTAGTGCTGCCGCTCGCCATGATGAGTGGTCGGGCAGGGCGATTAGCGGAGAGAGAGGTCAGTACGTCTACCCTCCACGACGGTCAGACTACTCTGGGTAGTAGTGATGATGGTTAAAGTATTGGTGATGTTGGTGATGGTAACTGGAGATGACGCCCTAAAAACAACTCGCCCCACATTTGTTAGGTTAAGTTAGGTTAACTTAGTTTAGTTGACATTAGAAGTGATGGTAGTAATAGTGGGGATGATGGTGATGTAGTGATGATAGTGATAATAGTAGTGATGATGGTTGTAGTTATAGTGATGATGAAGACAGTAGTAGATATGATGGTGACAGTACTAGTACTAGTGATGATGGTCATAATAGTAGTGATGATGGTGACGGTAGTAATGATGATTGTAAGATTATGGTGATAGTAGTAATGCTGATGGTGATAGTTGTAGTGATAATGATGACAGCATTGATGACGTTAGTGACGATGTTGACAATATTAGTGATGATGGTGCAAGTTGTAGGGATGATAACAGTAGTAGTGATGATGGTGAGAATAGTAGCTATGATTATAATAGTAGTAGTGCTGATAGTAATAGTGACTAGTAGTAATGATGGTGACCCATCGCAGAGTTGGGTATGCCGTTTTGATTTTTGGCAAAATGGCACGTCTGCTTTATTTATAATGTTTACTTAAAATAATAACCAAATCCATACACAATAGTTCCATTTTAAGGGGGTGATGACGTCACAGGGGTACCTCTTGAGATTGTACGCCGATACACAGGCCACTTCAGTTTATTTATATTTATTTTCAACAGACTTGCTAATACTACACTCATTCTAGATCCATTATCAAAGGTCGTTAGACAATAACTATATAGCAACAATTACTGGGAGAATCCATTGGCCTCTCTTATGTCGTTTCATATGATCAAAGTTCCTAAAATACTGCTAGAATTCGTCAAAAGATGTAACAAAATGTTGCTAGATCGAAGTAAAACCTTCAAGATGTAGCAGTAAGTTAGCCAAATTGGCAACACTGTTCTATCACACGAGGCGCCCTTAATAAAGCAGCAATTTATGGGTCCATAATATTGTAGGGTTCCCGCAAAGTTTGCATAGACGCCATTTTGACTCCTCTGTAGCCGCACTGTATATAATAATGGGTTGTTCATTTTATACTTAATATATGCTATGGGTAAGCAGGGTGGTATCGCCCTCCCGTATAGTGGTTCAATGCCGCCCAAAATGTCTTGTCTGTCTGTCCGGAAACTCCTCCTAGAGGACCTAGACCGTTCGACGGATATTCACCAAACTTATAGACAAACTGTTTCATTATTAGTATTACCGGGCATACTCTTACAATTACATAAATCGATCTTTTGTGTATTTGATTATATAAACACAATTTTTTATTCTAATCAAATTCCAAAGAGCAAATAAACAAATGATTGCATCGTAATGCCTGGCTCAACTATTTAGCAAATTATATGTAACACTGGCATTAGTATTAAAAGTAGAAGAGTTATGTAATCAACAAAGGCGTTACCCGTTAGCATATACAGTATATCAACAATATCTTTACCCGAATGTAGAACTTAATAACTGGTACGGGAATAATAAGAACAATGCGTTAAACGTTAAATGTTTGTCTTAATGGCAAATATACATCCGACAACCGATGGACAGAGGAACATTCGATTTTAGATTTCAAAGGTGTATGTTTATCATCCCGAATGTATTATAATTATATTAGATAATCCGTTATTCAAAACAACTTCCAGAATTAATGTATGTAAATTACCGCATAGCAACATCTAGTGCACTATCTTAAAAAATATGTATGTAACACAGGCATTGGTCTTTAAACTATCAGTTCTAAAATGAACAAAAGCCTATATATGTAGAATTTAACCCCTTAAGAGCGGCCTAGGCGGTAATTTCTATGTACCGCCCAGCAATTTTTTTTTACCCTAAATAGGGTTGTTTCTGTGCTCATTTTCATGCATAAACAAGACCCAGAGCATAAAACAATTATCTATTCCTGAAAGGGCGTAAACAGAGCTTTCCAATGACACCCGAACCATCCTTGTACGACCACTGGTTCTTTTGCAACGATCGTGCAACACAAGTGCAAAAAAACTAAAATAAGGTAATTTCAGTACATAATTCCCTGTGTAGCGAGTGAGAAAGGGGGGAGAAGGGGGGAATACAGTTCAGTAGGTACACGCTGGTCGTGGGGAGCAGTCATAAGGTTACTACGCTCGTCCCACCGCTCAGCTCTCTCTCTCAGCAACATTACATGCTGAAAATGGCACTCGACAGCTGTCGTGCACTGCCACATAGTCCAAATTTATTTCACTCGACATATGTTGCGCGCCGCCAGTTATGGGTTAATAACGGATACGGTAGGTATAAGAACAATGTGTTAAACTTTTGAGTTAATGACAAGTAGATGTCCAACAGCCTCTTTGGAGCGGTCCGAGCTGACAGACTCAGGTTACTGGTTCAAACACTTAAATATTGGTAATCAGACATCTTTTTGTTAGTGTGATTTTTTATTGTTTTTGTTACTATTATTTGCCAGGTCTAAGAACCTATAATAAATTATAATTGTCTAAATACATTAACCACATGTCGTGTAGTACTTACCTACTGTCGGGAATAGGGTAATGATCCCGACAGGTTTTGGTCCAATAGGACATTTGAATTTGGCGGTATCGTATCGCTTGTACGATTTCGGCTGGTTCTTTGTGTATTGTAGTTTATTCTTAAGTTAGGTTAAATATTAACTGTAATGTATAAATATCTACATCAGCTCTAGATGTATTATGAAACCAAGTTATGGGTTATAATTATTATGAGCCGGCAGCCATATGTAATTTCGCGAAGTGATCGGACGCCGGCCCTTCAGTCTCTCAATCAACACCATACCGTCAACATCTCCTCCCCCGGCTCTGACTCGACCCACAGTTCACCATGTGCTACAACTACTAATAATTATAACAACAGTCCTACATCACCAGTCCTCTAAGCTAAGTTCATTGTATCGATATTGTATTATGTGAACATTCCTACATGTCATGCAATTGAACTAGCCGTGTGTGGGGGACTGGATTATACCCATCGACGAATACCTCGTTGGTAATTATATTATATAACTATTTGTTGGGATATATCATGTACCAGTGATGAAATTTAACCTTATCTAAATTCCCGACAAATATTGGTCCTTCGTGCCCTCAAGCTTCATTACCGTAGTCCCGTTTTGTTTGCTTCCTAGACGCTTGTGGGCTTACAAATGGCTGCCGCCTCGCGCGTTGTTGGCCAACTGCCATTTCCCTAGTTTACACCCAGCTTCTTCCCTCTTGTTTTTTACCATTTAGGCGCCGTCTCTATTTTTTGGGGGACTTGTTTCCAGGTTTTTTTGGGCGTGTGCTCCTTGGCGTTTTTTGGTGGGTTAGCTGGGCTGGAGATTAGGGTTGGGGTTGTTTCGTCGGTCACCATTTTGCGCTCATAGGCTTGGCTAGGCTAGGCAGTCTAGGCCTACAGGTGTCTGTGGTGGCTATTCATTTCGCTTTGGTGGTGTGCCTGTGGTGTTAGTTGTGTTGTCATTGTGGGACTCATTATTAATTTTGCTGGTGGGGAGGGTTCTCATGTGACTTTTTAGATTTCAATTTCATAATAGCCTAGGCCTAGTTGCTTACAGTGGCGGTCATGAGTGTCTGTCTTTGTTAATTCCTAAGCGATTGACAGTTAATAGTCAGACCTCATGATTGTAGCTTAACCAACTAGGCTTACCTATAAAGGGCTTACAATAATTAGTGCTTCACCTTACCCTTTCTTTTAATGGATTTAGTATTTAATTCTTTTGTCTAGTTAGATGATTTCCTTTCGTTAGTTTATTAATTCTTTTTGAGTAAATTTCTTAAGTAATGGGGGTTTGCCGCTGTTGATTCCTAAGCGATTAACAGTTTGTAGTCTGACCTCATTGTAATTTAAGTTGCTTAAAATTAGACCTTAACGATGACAGATTTGAAGAAACTTAAGATTCTTAAGGGAGGGATGAAGGGAAGTTTAAATAGATGTTTAAGAGATCTTGATGAATTTTTAATAAGTGCCACGGCTGATCAGATAAAAGGTAAATTTGCTACTGTTACTAAATCGCTAGCTACTTATGATAGTTATGCTCAGCAGGTATATGGTTTATTGACAGTTACTGACGATGTGGAAGAAGAAATGTCGGCAGATCTTGAGTACTTTGAGGACGTTAATACAGCCTTAGCCAGACTATCTTCCACTCAAGAATCAACCTCTGTTAAGGATACCGGTACATCAAAGGCGACTGGTTTTAACCTGCCGAAGCTTACTTTGCCTACCTTTTCCGGGGATTCGGCTACCTGGACTGGATTTTGGGATATTTTTGAGTGTTCCGTCCATCATAATAAAACACTCACATCCATCCAAAGGTTCACATATCTCCGTGGTCAATTGAAAGGGGAGGCATTGAAGTTAGTCGATGGGTACAAGCTAGAAGCTACCAGCTACGAGTCTGCAGTGGAGTTGCTGAAGAGAACTTACGGGAGAGTGGAAGTCATCAAGACCGCTTTAATTACCAAATTCTTCACACTAGATCCTCCATCCTATGATGTGGCGGACCTAAAGGAGTACTATGCCTCCTTTGAGAGCCTCCTCCGATGTATGGAGACAATGGCCGTCACCAAGGAGGAGATATTTAGTGTGAATATCTTGAATAAAATACCCTCTCCCCTAAGGGAAATCTTAAGACGACAACTAAGCGACTCTCCACTAAACTTGGAAGCGTTGGTGCAGGTGTGCCAGACTGAAGTCTTCAATATGGAGAGTACTGGACACTACCGACAAGTGGAGATGTCGCCATCTACTGCAGCTTTCCCGGTACAGACTTCTCCTAAACAGAAAAGGCCAATATCATTAGGTTGTAAGTTGTGCAGTGTCCACGGTCATCTGTGGTATCAGTGTCCGAAGTATCCTAAGGCTACACAGAAGATTAGCAAGGCTAAATCGCTTAAGTTATGTACCAGCTGTCTGGCAAGAGACCACTTCAACAGTACCTGCACCAATTCCTACATCAAACCTTGTAAGTATTGCAAGGGGAAACATTGGTTTTCCCTTTGCACCCAGTATGATCGGCACGACGGCAAAGAAAAGGGGAGAACCCCCAAAGAGTCACATGAGAAAAGTAAGAGCGAGGGTGATAAAGTATCCGCCATGTCCATTGCTTCTCGAGAATGTCAATTGCTTCCTACTATGATGCTGCCAGTAGTGGGGAGTAATAATAATACTATAATGACGCGCACCTTACTTGACCAGTGCTCACAGAGGCCATTCGTTCTGCGGTCATCATTACCCCAGCTCAAGTGTACCAGCAAGGGTCAAGAGAATTTGCGTCTCCATGGTTTCACTGGTGAAATAGATTCCAGTGACTATGATATCGTGGAGATTTCCTATGTTTGTAGAAGAAAGGTATGTCCCATCAAGGCTGTTGTGGTCGACACACTACCCAGTTTCTATATAGCATCAGAGATTCAACCACATTTGAAATATCTCAGAAGCAAGGGGTATAAACTGGCTGATGATCAACTCTCTGCTAACAATGGTATTATGCTACTGGTCGGAGCTGATTATTACTACGACCTGGTTCACCCTGGATATCGGCGGGTAGATAAGCTTATAATGCTCCCCACGATCCAAGGGTATGCCATTTCTGGATCCTATGCCACTTCCTCTCAAGACACACAGGTGGAGGTGGTTATGGTCCTCAAGGTAGCAGTAAGCCCCATAGATAAATATATTAGGCCAAATGTGCCTGATAATACATGTACTGATATAGATAAGCTATGGGACTTGGACAATATTGGAATTGACCCACATGAACTTGATCGTGAGTCCAAGCTAGCGTTAAGCTCGTATGAAGAGACTGTAACGTATGACTCTGGCAGAGGTCAGTATGTGGTAAGGCTCCCTTGGAATGATAACAAGAGTAAATTACCTACTAATTTCCATCTAGCACTTGGTAGGTTACGTGGCCTTCAGAAGCAGTTTGTCAAGGATCCAAGTTATTGCGAGACTTATGCGGCAGTTTTAGCCGAGCAGGTACAACGTGGATTTGTGGAGAGAGTAGATCTCAATGAGTATGGGGATAACATCCATTACCTTGCTCACCATGGTATTAAAAAGGACAGTTCCACCACTCTTGTTCGTATTGTGTATGACTGCTCTGCTAAATCCAGTGATCGCTCCTATAGCCTGAATGATTGTCTGTACACGGGTCCGTCCCTGGTCTCTGATCTAGCGCAAATTATGTTGCGCTTTAGATGTCATAAGTTTGCATGGGTCGCCGATATTGAGAAGGCCTTCCTGATGCTTCGACTCCATCGTGAAGACAGGGACTCGACAAGATTTTTATGGCCACGGGACCCAATGGATCTAGATTCAGGGTATCTGGTCTACAGGTTCAGAGTCGTCTTATTCGGGGCGACCTGTTCCCAGTTCCTTCTCAACGCTACTATCTTGCGTCATCTTGAGGAGGCTGGACTAGATCCTGACTTCAAGAATGAGATCAAGCAGGGGATCTATGTGGACAATCTTCAAGGCACCGGAGACAATGAAGATTTATTGCTCAAGAGATGCTGGGAGATCCGTGATATATTTGCCAAGGCTCATTTATACTTAAGAGAATGGGCCACTAATAGTGATCTTTTGAAAGGTCAATTTGCTTCTGACGGTGTAGCTACTGAGAATAGTGAGGTGAAGTTTTTAGGCCACAAATGGGACACTACCACAGATTGTATATCCATCTGTCACACCCCATGCGGCAGTGAGCTTATGACCAAGCGAAACTGCTTAAGCTTGTCAGCGAGGTTGTTTGATCCCCTAGGTTTTTTGCTGCCTGTAACAATCCGTGCTCGTATGTTTTTACAGCAACTGTGGCGGCTAAAACTAGATTGGGATACGCCCCTCCCGATTGAGTTACAAGATACTTGGCAGTTGATTCGGTCGGACCTTTCCACATGTTGCAAGGTCCAACTTAATCGTCAGGTTATTAGTGGTCAACAGGTGGATCTACATGCCTTTTCTGATGCTAGTAATAGTGCGTACGGTACTGCCATATACGTATGCAATGGTAGTGAAGCGACGCTGGCTATAGCGAAGGCCAAAGTAGCCCCTATAAAGAAGATTACAGTTCCTAAATTAGAACTTACTGCATTGCTTCTGTCTGCTCGTCTAATAAAGTTTACACTGGATGCTTATGCAGACGTACTACAGATTAATAACGTCTATGTCTGGAGCGACAGTCAAATAGCGCTTTCATGGGTACACAGCCAGAAAGTGTTACCTGTTTATGTTTCTAATCGCACTGATGAGATTCATGACTTAGTTCCTACAGCTACATTTCGCTATGTGAGCACCAGGGATAACCCCAGTGACATAATTTCACGGGGGATCTCGGCACAGCAGTTTATGTCTTCCTCTATTTGGTGGCATGGACCTCCATGGCTTACATCTCCAACTGAATGGCCTCAGGATTTCAGGGAATACATATCTGATCCTTCAAGTCGGCCCCAAGATGATGTGTTAAGTAGTTCGAATGTGAGTACTACACATCAGGATAACAAGTTGGTAGAGTGGGAACGTTACGGCAGCTATGATCAAGTAATACGGGTATTTGCATGGATATACCGTTTCACTAACAACATGAGAAGTCGGGCTCACGGGTCTTTCCTTAGTGAAGATTCGAAGCATATCAGACGCCATGAATTGAGATCAGCAGAAGCAAAACTAATATGTTTAGTACAAAAGGAATCTTATCCTACTGAACATCAAATCCTGAGCAAGGAGTCAAAGGCCAAACCCTCAAACTTAATGAGGCAGCTAGGATTATATATGGAAGGAGGCATTATTAAGTGTAGAGGCAGGATACAAAAAGCGGACATTACTGATTCTGCGAAATATCCTGTCCTCCTTAGCTCCTCTCATTTGATTACCACACTGTTGATTCGCCAATGCCATAGGACCTGCCTACATTTTGGCGTAAATTATGTTCTGGCGTATATGCGACAACGTTGGTGGATCCCTAAGATGCGGCAAGCTATTAAAGGGATCCACAATAGCTGTACTATCTGTAAAAGATTACAGGGTAAGCCTTACTCCCCAGTTGATCTACCTCCCTTGCCTGAGTTCAGGGTACAAAGGACTGAACCATTTCAGGTAACCGGGGTAGACTACACCGGAGTGATTCATGTTAGAGAATCGCCCGGTAATATCATAAAGGTATATGCCGTCCTATTCACATGTGCGGTAACCAGAGCGATTCATATTGAATTGATTGACGACCTATCCAGTGAGGGGTTTTTGCATACTCTAAGACGCTTTGCAGGCCGCAATGGTTTCCCTCAAATTATTATGAGCGATAATGCGACTTGTTTTGTCGGGGCCTCTAAATATCTCCAGAGTTTAATGGATGACCCGCAGGTTGTGGCTACCCTCACTGGAAAGGGTTGTCAATGGAGATTTATACCAGCACGTGCACCATGGTTCGGGGCGATTTGGGAGAGAACTATCGGTATGGTCAAATCTGCCATGAAGAAGGTATTAGGAAGGGCACTGGTGACCAGACGGGAGTTGCAAACCATCTTAATAGAAATTGAGATGTCAGTCAACGACAGGCCCTTGACCTATACCTCGGCAGATGTTGATGACCTCTTACCCATTTCGCCTTCTATGCTAACACGTGGACGAACCCTTAATACCTTTCCTAGATCGTCCGTAAATGACGAAGATCTGCAAGACCCTACGTTCGGCAATGCTGACGCCACACGTCGTCGCTTCCAGTATGTAAACAAGGT
This sequence comes from Lithodes maja, assembly GCA_037953745.1. Taxonomy (NCBI): domain Eukaryota; kingdom Metazoa; phylum Arthropoda; class Malacostraca; order Decapoda; family Lithodidae; genus Lithodes; species Lithodes maja. The sequence continues at coordinate 51,359 of JBAKBP010012771.1, forward strand.
GTCCGACGATCTATGGAAACGGTGGACCCAAGAATATTTGCTGTCTCTTCGCGAGCGTCACTCTCATAAGATCAAAGGGACGAATCAACGATGGCCTCGTATCGGGGATATCGTCCTGATTCATGATGAGCGTCCTAGGTTATTTTGGAGGCTTGGGAGGATTATCGATTTGTTCCAGGGCATTGATGGTCTTATAAGGGTTGCTAGAATACGAACTTCGACTGGGGTTACTACTCGCCCAGTCGTAAGGTTATATCCCTTAGAGCAGGATGTAGAACTGCCGGATGATCCTGGCGTCTCTACTGATACCCCTCCGCGGGAGAGTGCTGGTGACAGTGCTCCTCAAGGTGGGGCAGCTGATAATGAGAAGGATGATACTCCTCAGGCTTCAGGTGGCGCTCGTCCCAAAAGGAGGACGGCTATGAGTTCCGTGGATCTTTGGAGATCAAAGATCAAACTAGGTGATCTTTGACTTCGATGTCCTTTATTTGTTCTCTGTATATAGCTCCTGTATATCATTTTTGGTGGCGGGCAATATGTCGGGAATAGGGTAATGATCCCGACAGGTTTTGGTCCAATAGGACATTTGAATTTGGCGGTATCGTATCGCTTGTACGATTTCGGCTGGTATTTTGTGTATTGTAGTTTATTCTTAAGTTAGGTTAAATATTAACTGTAATGTATAAATATCTACATCAGCTCTAGATGTATTATGAAACCAAGTTATGGGTTATAATTATTATGAGCCGGCAGCCATATGTAATTTCGCGAAGCGATCGGACGCCGGCCCTTCAGTCTCTCAATCAACACCATACCGTCAACATCTCCTCCCCCGGCTCTGACTCGACCCACAGTTCACCATGTGCTACAACTACTAATAAATATAACAACAGTCCTACATCACCAGTCCTCTAAGCTAAGTTCATTGTATCGATATTGTATTATGTGAACATTCCTACATGTCATGCAATTGAACTAGCCGTTTGTGGGGAACGGGATTATACCCATCGACGAATACCTCGTTGGTAATTATATTATATAACTATTTGTTGGGATATATCATGTACCAGTGATGAAATTTAACCTTATCTAAATTCCCGACACCTACTGTATTAAGATAACGTACCAAAAGGAACACGTGTAACTGTACATTTAGCTCAAACCAAAGTAAAGTGAGATTCCAGTAACCTTGAGACTTGTATCTTTAACATTCAGCTATAAAGTAACTATACATAAGCGTTATTCTATTGTTATTGTATTAATGTGTTTTCACCTGTGTATTATTGTATTATTATTATGCAATATATTTATCTTTTAGTGTTTTAATTTAAACTTGTTACTTTGTACCTGTTGTATGTGTTGCCTTAGTGTTTGATTGTAGATATATATTAAATACATACATTCTTCCTATCAGAAGAACTCACCATTACCAGATTTGCTGTAGCAAATTGTATTTCTTGCTCTATTAACACAGCCGTCACAGTTATAATCTACCATTACACACTTACAATGCAACCAGTTACAAATATAGACAAAACTATGAAATGATAACTAGAACGGCAACCTTGAAAGCTACATACATACCATCTAACAAACCCACAACAGTTAAAAAACTACCACAGCCAGAGCTACCAGCAACACAAACATCCCAAATACAACAATTCTCACAACTACCACAATTACCGTAAACATCGTCAACCTTGTTAATAACCACAATCCCCTCAACTACAACACAACCAAAATTATCATATCCATCTCATCAACATCAACCACCATTACTAAGACAACCACCACAACACCTACCACCATCCCAGAGCTGCTATTGAGAGTGGGATAAATCCAGTACCATTGTCACGGGGGGTTATAGTGGGTGTGAGAGAGGGTTACACCAAGTTACAAGGATTATCGGTGTGGCTATATACAGTATTGTGAAATATTTCATAAGATACTAAAGAATTAGGTTATATATGCTAACTTAGGTGAGAATAGATTGGCATATGATAGGGGTGAGTAAATACTATGATAGTCTAGATAGGCAGATAGGGTAAAATTGGTTTGGTTACGTTAGGCTAAAGTTTAGTATACTCATGGAGGAAATACACAACATGCCTGAAAAACTACCTATTTTGATGACGGGATAGTTTCGATGCAGAATAGGTAAGGTAAAAAAAGGTGTTGACTTGCTAATATTTTGCAAGGGATAAATTACCTTTACCATGTATTAAATTGTCAATAATTGCATTGACTAACACATAATCTTCATAATCTGCAATGGTGTTATAATTGTCAGGGGGAAATTGCCGCGGTAACAATTGTCCTAGAACCACTATCTATATTAACAACCTCATATTTACAATGTCCAAGTGATTCAGGATTTGGTCGTTTGAACTTTCTATTGCTACTCCTATTTAATTTGGTTTATTTTAGTCAGTTTTTAGGTTATACAGTGTTTACCTTCAATTGTTACGACCGGGACGACCGGGACTCGTATAAAACAAGGGCTCTTAATCATTGGACTAGAAAGGCACACAGCCACAACGGTAACACTAGATCCAACCCTCGAACTTATAATGCCGGCGCACAAAAACACCTATACCCTCCAGAGTTAAATCTGCGATAACGGGGTATCCTATAACTCGGTATAAATGCACTACTACTACTACAGGCTGATGATCTCTGATACAGCATGATCACAACAACATACAATTACGTTAATAAGGTATACAAGGAAAAGATAGAGATCTTAATTAAATCACTGCAATGATTTAATGCAAACAAGAAGAAGGTATAATTAAAGTTACTCTAAACAATAATAAACTGTCACTCCTATATTAAAGAAAGTGAATGAAAGTCCTAAAGCATCGAGCAGGAATCTTCTGATGAAAGTCTGATGCTGCTTAAGATGATCGAATCGGATTTTGAAAGGTTATATAAAGCAGGAACAAGATATGACAAGTGTAGGGACAGACAGTGTTAACTGACACGGGAATAACGATAAATGCTCAATAGTATTATCTCCAACAACAAAAGAAGTACTTTGTCAGGCAACTCAAAAAGCCTACTCGGGTTGTGCAACTCAACAACAACCAATGCTTACAATCAACGTGAACAAAAATGCTGCATACATAACATAAGAGTTTATAAACTTAATCGGGTGTCTGCTAGGCGAATACAGTCTAGCTGGGATGTAGTAGGCTAGGAAACAATGGCTGAGCAAGCGGCTCGTAGCCTAGCGAGGTCCTGAAGACTGTACGGCCAAATTACGTTAAATGACGGGGTGCTCTCTTGAGAGATCCAGATCGCTAGTATCTGGTTCTCTCCTGGCGACCCTCTCAAAGTCAAAGCAAAACGAGTTAGCACAGTGTTGGGTGGCAGAGGCAAAAGCCCTCACTCGCAACACAGTGCTAAACTCACAAGGTACACAGTCAGAAAGACCACCTAGGCTTCCCACGTCTCCGTTGCGATTGTACAGGTTCAACAAAACCTGGTACACATCGGAAATCACAACACAAGTAGCCTTACCCCAGTCTAGCATTAAATAGCCCAGCAGACAGCCAAGGAATAGGTAGGGAGACACCGTGAGTGTGTCGAACCTCTACAGACAAAATGGTAACCCCTCCAAAATGCCTAACTAAACATGTAATATCTGAGAGCTTCAGCATATAATACGATGGCCGATATAATATGAAATCGTGCAGAACCAAAGGGGAGTTATGATATTAAATAGATTAGAAGAATGAGAGGTAAGAAGTTGAGAGAGAGAGAAAGTGTTTATAGGTAGAAGTCGGGGGACAGGTGGCAAGGGAGATGTTAAGGGTATGCTGGTCAGGCAAGCTCTGAGCAAGGAAGACACAGAGGCAGCAGGAGTGCGGGGGGGGGACTACTTCCTGACGCGGCAGGAGGGTGGTATGGCAGCCAGCCACTCAGAGGGCCCGGCCGAGGCATGACATCACCGAGGCAACGTGTAACCCAACGCGACTACCCTCTGTCTCCTGTACTTACTCACTCACACTCTCTAGCTGTATCATTCAGTCTTATACATTAAACTTATAGCTGATGATATAAAATATAATGCATTGTCACAGGCGAAAATAAAGACCACTTCTGTACTGCCTGTGACATGACGATTCACAAGAAAGAAAGTACAACATTGTAGATAGACTGTAGCCAAATACATTGCCCTGGCGAGTGTTAGCGAGTGGCCAAGCGAGCGGCTGAGCCCACATGGCGTTCTGCTAAGCTGCAGGCGTCACACCCCCCCAAGATATTAGACGCTCAACCATGAGCTCCATATCTGACAAGCAGAATGCCGATAAGACTCGCCACTCCTAATCACTTCGCAACAAAGAAGGCAAAGCTCAGTTCTCATCAACAACAAAAATTACAACCCCTCCCAACACAATAGCCTAATTAATTCATACTACTATGCTCCTAGAGCGAGCTTCTACTAGCCCAGCCTTCTGAGAGAAGCACAGGTTCGACTCAGAACTTTAGCTATAACATACTTAAAACAAAATTAACTATTAAAGAAAAGAGTTTTTATAGATTTTTCATTTTTAATATGTTTATGGCGGCTGCACTTACAGGGGCAAGCCAATTTTACTCCACACAAACCCGCACACCTGTGGTAGCCTAACTCGGATCCTCCACCCTCGACAAACAATCAGCAATTACGTTATCACTACCGGCAATATGGCGAATGTCTAAATTGTACTCCTGTAACATTAACGACCACCGTGTCAGTCTCATATTCCGATTGTGAAACTGATTGAGGAATTTAAGAGGGTGGTGATCAGTATACACTACCATGACTGGTCCATAGGCCGGAACATACACCTCGAAGTGCCTGAGCGCCAGCACTATCGCCAGTAATTCTTTCTCCACCACTGAGTAATTCTTCTGGGCCGAATTGAACTTTTTGGAGAAAAAACTAACTGGGTGTTCCAGGCCCTCTTCGTCTGTCTGCATCAAGACAGCACCAGCCCCAACCCCGCTGGCATCAGTTGCCAACTGAAACGGCCTGTCGAAGGCTGGGGCCCTGAGTATTGGATAAGTGCATAAAAGGTGTTTAACAAGGGAAAATGCCTTTTCACACTCTGGCGCCCACAGAAACTTCTTGTCCTTCGCTAATAAGTCAGTCAGAGGTGCTAAGACAGTTGAATAAAGCGGCGATAGTACCCGATCATGCCTAAAAACCTCATAATCTGCCGCTTGGTGGTCGGTCTAGGGAACTGATTGATAGCCTGTATCTTATTCTGAGGAGGGCAAACCTGGCCTCTCCCGACCACAAATCCTAGATACTGCACAGTTGACCTTACAAAGTCACACTTTTTTAGATTCACTACCAAGCCCGCTTCACTAAGCTTGTTAAACAAGGCTTCAATGTGTGCACAGTGACTTTCAAAGTCGTCGTCATAAATTATCACGTCGTGTAAATACATAGTACAGTTAGGGATGTCTGCTACTAGGTTATTCATCAGATTCTGGAAAGTCGCTGGTGCATTCTTGAGTCCATAAGGCATGACGTTACAACGATAGGTGTTACCATCCACCACAAACCCGCAAACCTCCTTCGCTCGCTCCGACAGCGGCACTTGCCAGTAACCTTTCACTAGGTCTACCTTGGTCAAATACAGTGCCTTTCCGATCTTGTCGACACTGTCATCCACACGAGGAAGGGGGGAAGCATTGGTGGGGGTTAAACCGTTTAACCGCCGGAAATCAACACAAAAACGAACTTTCCCATCAGGCTTGGGATGCAGAGTGACGGGAGATGTCCACCTAACGGCACCCTTTTCTATCAGGCCCCAATCCAACATATACGCTAACTCGTCCCTGAGTGCTGGGAGTTTGATAGGAGGGACTCGGTATGGCACTGATTTAAAGGGTGGGTGATTTCCTACATCCACATCATGCACCGCATGAGTTGTGAGGCCTGGGTGCTCCGCAAACACAGCAGGGTATGAACCGAATAGGTGCTGCATGGCTACACGCTGTTGCTCAGGCAGGTGCTCTAGAGCTTCGTGAGCCACCTGTCTCGAGTTCCCCACCCACTGGTCTGCAGACACATGACAATCCCAGTTATCCTCCACCTGAGCATGACTGTCCCTTCCTCCTTCTCCACCTTGACCGCTGCAAGTCATCACCGGGACAGTGAGAGGCTCAGGGGGGCGCCTCACAAACTCCTTCATCAGGTTGACATGGCACAACTGATTTCTTTTTCTCCTGTCTGGAGTGGCCACCAGGTAATCCAGGTCTGAGATCTTCTCCACTACCCTATAAGGACCAGTATACTTAGCGGAAAAGGGATGACCCACCAAAGGCAGTAAGATCAACACCTCCTGACCCACCTGAAACTCTCGGAGTTTCACCTTCTGGTCGTATCTGTCCTTCATCAGGGCCTGGGATCCCACCAGATTTTGGCCAGCCAACTCCAAGCTCTTCAACATCCGTTCGCGGCTCTCGAGGACATATTTTAATAATGAGCACGGCTTAGTAGTACCCTCCCAGATCTCCTTAACCATGTTGAGAGGGCCTCTGATGCGATGGCCAAAGACAAGCTCATTTGGACTAAACCCGAGGCTTTCTCCAGGTACCTCTCTTGCAGCGAACAATACGTAAGGCAAACCCAGGTCCCAGTCCTTACCATTCTCCAGACAATAACAACGGAGCATACTCTTTAAGGTCGAATGCCACCTCTCTAACACCCCTTGGCTCTCAGGGTGATAAGCCGACGACACTACTGTTGTGATCCCGTGTTGCTGCATTGTCTGTGTAAATATGTTTGAGCTAAAGTTAGACCCCTGGTCAGACTGTATTTCCTGCGGAAAACAATACCGGGAAAAGTACAAAAGCAAGTTCCTAACCACCGTCTTTGCCATGCCATTCCTCATGGGGTATGCATCAGGATATCGGGTCGCTACATCCATTATCGTCAGGAGAAATTTATTACCGGCCCTAGTAGAAAGGAGGGGGCCAACCATGTCTATAACTACCTTGCTGAAGGGGGGCCCCATAACAGGAATAGGTTGTAACGGAGCCTTTGGGATGCATTGGTTCGGTTTACCCACTTTCTGGCAGGTACTGAACATTGCCACCCATGACACAAGCTGTGCTCTTAAACCTGGCCACCAAAACAACTTCACCAAAGCCGCTACCGTCTTGCGTACTCCCTAGTGTCCTGCCAATGGCACATCTTGGGCCAACCTCAGTAGGCTATCCCTGCACGCCCTCGGCACAACCAGCTGGTCTACCACTCCTGACCCACCCTCCCAACTTCTCTTCGGGTCTTGAAATCGCCAATACAATATTCCCTCAATATAAAACAAATCTCCTGGCTTTGCATCCCCGTCCTCCTCGAGCTCGACAGCACCATTACCACACTTCTGAACTTCCGGATCCTCCACCTGCAGTTTACTAATATCCGAGGGAGCCAACCTGTCTAGATGCTTCCGAAGCAACCCATGTTCTCCCCCAATATCAAACTGTGCAACACTTTTTTCTCTCTGTGTGTAACATTGCTGCCTCGGAGTCTCTTCCTGCCCTACCTCCTCACTAGCTGTGACAGGTCCTGGGGCTTCTCCAGACTCCAATAATGGTACCAATACTGAGTCGCCAAGAAGAGCTGCTGGTACTAAACTCTCCAAACTTTTACCAACATTAGCCGACTTCTTCCGACCGTTCCTCCGTTGATCAGAAGACTGAGGAATAGGCTGTGACACTTTGGATGCAAGAGATCTTGTAACAATGCACGCCATAGGTTGTACATGACACTTCTCTACCGACTCCTGATCCTCCCTACTCACATCGGCCGGCTTCTCGGCAACGACTAAGGGTGAAACATTAGAAGTAGGCACCGCAAAGTCGTTGCCGAGGAGGTCGACGCCCCCAACAGGCAAGTTCTCCACAATTCCCACATCCAACTCTCGTGTCACACCATCTACCTCCAGTTCCATCCTGACCAACGGGTATGACCTGATAGCATTGATACCTTGAATCACAACCACCCGTGCCGCGTTTATTGGTCTACCAGTAAAGTTCTTCAACAAAGTCTGAGAGGCACCCGTGTCTCGCAACAGCTCAACTCCATGCTTCTTACCAGCCCACTTCACGCAGCCATGCCCTTGATGGTCACAAAAGACATCGCGGACAGGGTTCGAGCCTTCCGGATTCTTCTCCACTGGCTGTGGCCCAGCCTCTGACGTTATACCCCGGGCAAACTCAGACGACTTCGGGGGCACCCCAATGTTGCGAGCCAAAGACACTCTGCATTAGGTGGCTTGCTTGGACAGGCTCTTGCAAAATGCCCCTCCTTATGACAATGGAAACACTCTAGCTTTCCCTTGGGCTTCCCTTGAGGTGGGGAAGGACCCGGACCATTTCTAAACGGGACGGTACTAGGTTTATGGTCAGTTTTGGTGTCGTTGCTCTTGTTCTTAGTGTAATTATATGTATCACTGTTTCGGGGAGGGGGAGGGTTACGCTCCTTATTGCCTGCATCACTTCTCTGTGCAGAACCGCACCCACGAATCAAAGATAACCGAAGGTAAGCCATCTCAGCTGCCTCCTGAAGAGTTTTCGGGTTCTTTTCTTTAAGATTCAACGTCAGATCGCTGCCCGTACACTTGAAAAATTGTTCTAGAAGCATCAGCTGTTTCAACTCCTCAAACGTCGATGCTTTCTCAGAACGCAGCCAGTTTCTAAATGCATCGGACAGATCCCGGGCATGCTCAAGAAAGGTGCACTCATGACCCTTCGTTACACCCCAGAACTTCAATCTGTACGTCTCTGGTTGTAACTCATATGCCCGCAGGACAGCCTCCTTCAATACCTCATAATCGATGCAAGACTCCAAGGGGAACGCATCATATGCCTTGAGTCCTTTGCCAACCAACCTAGAGGAAACAAGGGCTGCCCACTTAACCTCGGGCCATTGGTGCTCCCAGCACTTCTTCTCATAACGCATGAAAAATTCGGTGACACCCGACTCATCAAATACAGGGACTAAATTAAGAAGGTGCGATAAAGACTGATCAAGACCTCGATTCCCAGAACCGAGACGCTGCCCTGTCGACTCCACCCTAGACTTCTCAAGATCTTTGTCTGCACAGTACATGGCTTTTCTCTCCTCAGACTCAACCTCTCGCTGCCGTTGCTCGAGCTCATGCCTTCGCTGCTCAGCCTCATGCCTTCGTTGCTCAGCCTGCTGGTTAAGTTTAGCCATCTCAAGCTGGAAGATCATATCTGCAGTTAAACCTTGAGGAGGAGGAGATGCAACAATTGGAGACTCACCCAAGTGCAAACCACGCTGCCAGTGACTATTGGCCTGCGGGAACGTACCCGGCTCCGGAGCCCGAGGGGGCGCCATGGTAGGAGTCGAGTGGAATGGGGGCTGGGCCGAAGGTGCCCCAGCTCCCGCTCCACCCGAAGCCCCATGCACCCCGCCGAGCACCCAGGCCACCAGGTGTGCCCACATGACCCATGACCGTCGCCAAACACTGGAGACCATACCGATCAATCCCCGACACCCGGTCAACAGTAATAGGCATCTCCAGAAACTTCTTTGCATCCTCCTCACTAGTTATAACTCTAATGCCTTCTAACAAACCCCGCTGCTGCACCTCAGAGCCTGCTTCCCGTACTGTGTCCTCACTGTACACTGATCCGTCGTCCGACATATTGTCCACCGAAAATTCTCAACGTTTATATAAAAAAAAAGAGAAGTACCTAAACTCTTATGTAGCACTATTCACTCAAAAATGCTTGAAGACTCTTAAGTGTTATACTATTTGCCAAAAAAAATTCCACGCGTCCACTATATTCCTTTAAACAAAATAACAAATGACCACAACACTCCTGCAATATTTCTCTAAGTTCACAAAATCCTAAGCAAGGTCGCCATTTGTTACGACCGGGACTCGTATAAAACAAGGGCTCTTAATCATTGGACTAGAAAGGCACACAGCCACAACGGTAACACTAGATCCAACCCTCGAACTTATAATGCCGGCGCACAAAAACACCTATACCCTCCAGAGTTAAATCTGCGATAACGGGGTATCCTATAACTCGGTATAAATGCACTACTACTACAGGCTGATGATCTCTGATACAGCCTGATCACAACAACATACAATTACGTTAATAAGGTATACAAGGAAAATGTAGAGATCTTAAATAAATCACTTCAATGGTTTAATGCAAACAAGAAGAAGGTATAATTAAAGTTTCTCTAAACAATAATAAACTGTCACTCCTATATTAAAGAAAGTGAATGAAAGTCCTAAAGCATCGAGCAGGAATCTTCTGAAGAAAGTCTGATGCTGCTTAAGATGATCGAATTGGATTTTGAACTGTTATATAAAGCAGGAACAAGATATGACAAGTGTAGGGACAGACAGTGTTAACTGACACGGGAATAACGATAAATGCACAATAGTATTATCTCCAACAACAAAAGAAGTACTTCGTCAGGCAACTCAAAAAGCCTGCTCGGGTTGTTCAACTCAACAACAACCAAGGCTTACAATCAACGTGAACAAAAATGCTGCATACATAACATAAGAGTTTATAAACTTAATCGGGTGTCTGCTAGGCGAATAAAGTCTAGCTGGGATGTAGTAGGCTAGGAAACAATGGCTGAGCAAGCGGCTCGTAGCCTAGCGAGGTCCTTAAGACTGTACGGCCAAATTACGTTAAATGACGGGGTGCTCTCTTGAGAGATCCGATTGCTAGTATCTGGTTCTCTCCTGGCGAGCCTCTCAAAGTCAAAGCAAAACGAGTTAGCGCAGTGTTGGGTGGCAGAGGCAAAAGCCCTCACTCGCAACACAGCGCTAAACTCACAAGGTACACAGTCAGAAAGACCACCTAGGCTTCCCACGTCTCTGTTGCGATTGTACAGGTTCAACAAAACCTGGTACACATCGGAAATCACAACACAAGTAGCCTTACCCCAGTCTAGCATTAAATAGCCCAGCAGACAGCCAAGGAATAGGTAGGGAGACACCGTGAGTGTGTCGAACCTCTACAGACAAAATGGTAACCCCTCCAAAATGCCTAACTAAACATGTAATATCTGAGAGCTTCAGCATATAATACGATGGCCCATATATGAAATCGTGCAGAACCAAAGGGGAGTTATGATATTAAATAGATTAGAAGAATGAGAGGTAAGAAGTTGAGAGAGAGAGAAACTGTTCTATAGGTAGAAGTCGGGGGGACAGGTGGCAAGGGAGATGTTAAGGGTATGCGGGTCAGGCAAGCTCTGAGCAAGGAAGACACAGAGGCAGCAGGAGTGCGGGGGGGGGGGGGGGGGGTACTACTTCCTGACGCGGCAGGAGGGTGGTACGGCAGCCAGCCACTCAGAGGGCCCGGCCGAGGCATGACGTCACCAAGGCAACGTGTAACCCAACGCGACTACCCTGTGTCTCTTGTACTTACTCACTCACACTCTCTAGCTGTATCATTCAGTCTTATACATTAAACTTATAACTGATTATATAAACTATAATGCATTGTCACAGGCGAAAATAAAGACCACTTCTGTACTGCCTGTGACATGACGATTCACAAGAAAGAAAGTACAACATTGTAGATAGACTGTAGCCAAATACATTGCCCTGGCGAGTGTTAGCCAGTGGCCAAGCGAGCGGCTGAGCCCACGTGGCATTCTGCTAAGCTACAGGCGCCACACAATACACAGTATATACAATATATGCCATTATTAGTGATATTAAAAGAAGAAAACCATGAAACGCCCGCACTTTCTTCATTTCAAAGACCTTTTAATATATATATATATATATATATATATATATATATATATATATATATATTATATATATATATATATATATATATATATATATATATATATTATATAAACATTCTATAAATATCTACTTCAATTTAATTAGTTATAGAGACACAATTTAGCTCCATCTGAAAAAATTTATTCATATCAATATACTAACTGGTTCTGGAAGTGTTAGTGAATGCCAGGCTGGATGTATGTGGAATGACAGAGACCAAATCGAAAGGTTCAGATGTGAGAGAGTGGGAGTGTGGAATAGGTGTGTGTGCTGGAGTGAGTGAAGGAATAGCGAGAGAAGGTGCATGTTTGTTTGTAAGTAGCAAATGGAAGGAATGTGTAAGAGAGTATGGGTCTGTGGGTTCAAGGATTGTGTGGGTGAGAATGAAAGTAGGAATACAAACGTGGGCGATTGTATGCGTGTATGCCCCGACAGAGGATATACTTGAAAGAAAGAAAGAGGAGTTCTGGATGAATGTGGAGGCGTGCCTGGAGAAGTTTGACAAGAACGAAAGAATATTTCTGATTGGGGATATGAATGGTAAGGTGGGTGATAGGAAAGTTGAGGGAGTGGTGGGAGGGTGGGGGGTACCATCAGAGGTGAATGGGAATGGTAGTGCACTTGTGGACGTATGTGTGGGGAGGAGGCTGTGGATAGCCAACACCTTCTTCCGACACAGAATGATCCACAGGTACACGTGGAAACGGATGTTGACAATGAAGGATAAGACAGTGGTGGAACGAAAGTCATTGATTGATTATGTATGTGTGGATGAACGAATGAAGAAATCTGTGATGGATGCTAGGGTGTATAGGGGTATTGGAGGGGGTCTGTCTGATCATTATGTAGTGGTAGCTAAGGTTAGGATACAAAAGAAGTGGGTGAGGAGAGCGGGAGGGAGGCGAGAGGAGGGTGGAATGGTGAGGAGGGTGGAGAGGTTGCAGGAGGAGGAAGTCAGGGAGGAGTACAGGAGAGCAGTGGAAAGACGACTAGGTGGGTTCGACCTGGAAGTTATGGAGGAAGTGGAGGAGATGAGCAAGGTGTTTAAGGATGAGATCTGTGCAGCATGTGAGGAGGTGTGTGGAGTGAGGAGAAGAGGGAGGGGAGTGAAAGGTACAGCATGGTGGACAGAAGAGGTAAGAATAGCTGTGGAAGAAAAGAAGTAAGCATATAGAGAGTGGTTGGGTAGTAGAGGGAATGAAGATTCCGAGAGACAGAAACGAGCGAGGTACGTGGAGAGTAAGAGGGTGGTGAAGAGAGTAGTGAAGGAAAGTAAGAGAAGAGTAGATGAGGAATTTGGAAGGAATCTGAGTGTAAAATGGAGGGAGAGTAAGAAACTGTTCTGGAAAGAAGTCAAGAAAGTTAGGGAAGGTAGCAAGGGAAACAGTAAGGGTGTGAAAGATAAGAATGGGAGAATGCTAGCCGAGAAGCAAGAGAGAGTCGAAAGATGGAGGGAGTACTTCAGTGAGTTGCTAAATGAAAGGAATGAAGAGCCAGCAAACATAGCTGGATATGGTATGGGAGGGAGAAGAAGAGAAGTAGTGGAGGAGGAGGTGGGGATCAGGAGGTCAGAAGTGTGGGAAGCCATGAAAAGAGTGAAGTTGGGGAAAGCACCAGGAACAGATGGAGTGTGTGGGGAAATGTTGAGGTATGGTGGTGAGATAGTGATAGAATGGGTATGGAAAATGTGCAAACTAGCATGGGAGAAGGGGAGTGCACCCGATGACTGGAAGACTGGCATAATAGTCCCCCTATATAAGGGCAAAGGGGAAAGAGGAGTGTGTGGTAACCACCGAGGAATATGTCTTCTAAGCGTAGTAGGGAAGGTATACAGTAGGGTAGTGATTGAGAGAGTGAGAGTGAGAACGGAGAAATGGATAGGCGACGAGCAGGGAGGCTTTAGGAAGGGAAGAGGATGTGTAGATCAGATTTTTACCCTGAATTGTGTTGTGGAGAAGTATCTGGAGAAGAAACAAAAGGTGTATGTTGCCTTTATGGACTTGGAGAAGGCCTATGACAGAGTGGATAGAGAAGGTTTGTGGAAAGTACTTAGAATATACGGAGTAGAGGGCAAGTTGCTGAAAGCAGTGAAGAGCATGTATGAGGGTGCAAAGGCGGCAGTACGTGTGGAGAGTGAGCAGAGCGAGTTCTTTGACCTGAATGTTGGTTTGAAACAGGGGTGTGTGATGTCCCCGTGGTTGTTTACTGTATATATGGATGGAGTTATGAAAGAAATACTATCAAGAGCAGTGGATGTTGGTGTATCGCTGAAAAGGGAGGGAATTGAGTGGAAGCTACCTATACTGCTGTTTGCGGATGATACAGTTCTGATGAGTGATAATGAATGGGAGTTGCAGGGTCTGGTAAATGAGTTTGGAACAGTGTGCGAAAAACGGAATTTGAAGGTAAATACGGGGAAGAGCAAGGTTATGGTCTTCGAAAGGGGTGAAGTCACAGAGTGTGAGGTGAAGCTGAACGGTCAGGCTATGGAGATCGTCAACTCTTTTAAGTATCTGGGCAGTGTGTTGAGTAAAGATGGGACTATGGATGAAGAGGTGCGAGAGAGGGTACAACAGGGGAAGAGGGTTGTAGGAACGCTAAAAGCAGTAACAAGAAATAGGGTGGTCAGTATGGAAGTGAAGAAGTCCTTGCATGACAGTGTGGTAATCCCGACACTGACTTACGGAAGCGAAGCATGGACGTTGGTTGAGAGACTCAGACCAAGAGTGAGAGCAGTGGAAATGAATTACTTAAGGAGTGCGTGCGGAATTGCATG
>JBAKBP010012772.1:0-65938 GCA_037953745.1 Lithodes maja
GTGACGACCGCCAGGGTGATTTTGTTCAAATTAGGAAGGACCTCAGAGAGAGAGAGAGAGAGAGGGGGGGGGGGGGAGAGAGAGAGAGAGACCGACAGACCGAGAGGAGAAAGAGACCGAGACAGACATAGTGTGTGTGTGTGAGAGAGAGAGAGAGAGAGTATACAATTCAGAAGTATTAGTAAACTATTATATTGCTTATTGTTTGGATGGGTTTTCCACATTCTATAAGTCAATGTTTGAATTAAGATTTTCTTAGAACTTGTATTATTTTGTTTTTGTCTCCTCTCTTTTTCCTACGCCCTTCTCTCTCTCTCTCTCTCTCTCTGAGGTCCTTCATAATTTGAATAAAATCACCTGGTTGTCGTCACTGTATTAAAATAATTGATAATGAGAAGTAAATGGAATAAAGGAAGAGGAGAGAGAGAGAGAGAGAGTTAGAGTTAGTTAGTTAGTTACTTAGTTACTTAGTTACTTAGTTAGCTATAGCTAGTTGTGTATTATCTCCGTAGCCTTGGGCCTCATACTGACCATGATTGCAAGAAACCGTCTCACTGGCCCCGAATTGAGCATATCATAAACCCGTTGACGATTTTATTCAGCTTAAGAAGAATGTCTAAGGGTGAAAAGAGTATTTAATCTCCTTTAAGCTTCTTACTCTCACAAAATACTTCCTAGAATTAGAAGTTAATATAGTACCAACATATAATATATTTAAGAAATAATAATTATGTCTAGTATAAAAAATACAATATTTTACACTACTTGGCCAAACCAGGTTTGCGGGCCGCATGCTAGAGGGAGGGGGGCCGCATGCTAGAGGGAGGGGGGCCGCATGCTAGAGGGAGGGGGGCCGCATGCTAGAGGGAGGGGGGCCGCATGTTTGACACCCCTGGATCAGGGGCGTCATTTGGGGGGGGGGGGCACTTGCCCCCCCCCCCCCCCCCCAAGACTCAGCTGGCCGCCCCCCAAGGTCTGGCTTGCCCCCCATCCCCCACAAGTCCCAACTTCGTTATGAAATAACTCATCAGACTTCTAAGAGTTGGTTATAAACTTTGTCTAGATAAATATTTCATAACGCCTATTAATACGACATTATGTATGTACGAAGGAAAGGAAACAACATCCGCTGATCCTAACGAGGTTGTTTGAAACTATCTACATAAATTAATAATATATGAAAGGACAGCTCCAGAATGATGAAGTCCATTAACCCCATGTAATTGAACAAAACTGGTATTTTGCTATAGCATCATTTTGGAAAAAAGGAAACTATTTTACTGTGTCTATCTTACTAAAGAAATACTGCATGGATATATAATTCAGTCTAACAGATGTACCCCCCCCCCCCCCCACAAAAAAAAAAAAAACCCACACACACGTACATGGCCCAAAAGCCCCTTCTGCTGTAATGTGAAATCGAGTGTTTGAATGGGGGGGGGAGGGGGGGGGGGGGGAATCTGGTACAAAACGAACGAGAATCGATCATGTTGCAGCTATAGGAGTGCCGATCGAGTAAGCCTGCCGCCAGCCTCCAGTTGTGTTCTGGCAGAGCTCAATCAGGGAGTGTTCTGTTCTGCCAACGGAGTGACAATACTTTCCTCTTCGTGCTAATGAGACGTTTCTTGCATAGGCTAGTTACCTATTGTTACAGCCTACAGGACAATCATGAAGCGTTCAAAATCACAGCAGAGTATCACAGGATGTTTTACTAAAAAGACGAAAGAAGGTAAAGAATCAGACAAAGCTCCAGATGTTAGGCCTATTGAAAATGAGAAGGAAGTTCAGGGATAGGAACTCGAAGGTGCCAACCAGCTTGACCAGACAGACAAATGTTACTGCCGCTCCATCAACATCAGGGATAGTTAGCAAAGTTGAGAGGTACGTTGGTTACATGTTTTTTATCTCCTTACAATTATTATATTATATACTTATTTTTGTATTTGTTTTAGGCTTTTTATTTATATTTTATTTTTATTTGTATTTATTTATTTATTTTTTATTTATTTTTTGGGGGGAGGGGTACTTTGCATAAGGTGCCACAAAGCGATTTTGATGTGATAAATGCGATAGTCACGGTGACCTTCACTTGCATAGGACATTGAAAATACATAACCAAGGCCTGACCTAATCTAACGAAGCCTAATCATTTTAGTTATCATTCCTGGTGCAAATTAAGATCAGATCACCATCACCAGACACATCATAATTGGCTTTATCACACCAAAAATATTAGGAACTCTTTTATTATAACCCTTAATATGAGTTGCAACTTGTGCAATACTACTTGTTTCGGTGAAATGCTGGAACAATTGGAACTGGAGTACCGGTATTTTAAATATCTAGGAGTGATAAAGCAAGGACTCAGGTGTGGGAAGGAATCAAGGAAGTTCCTTCCCTCACTCACTCTCTGACTTATTCAAGAAGATTTTGGAAGTATGGGGAAGGCGAGACATGATGATCAGACATCTTGGAGATTCGGAATGAAAGCTAAAAGTGCAATATATCGCAGGATAGTAGTGATAATGGAGGTTGAAACCTGAGGTATGTATGTAAAAAAGAGAAAAGAAGGTTATATGTGATGGAGATGAGCTGCTTGATGAATATGTGTGGAGTGACACATAGAGACAGATTGAGAAATGAATAGGTATCGATTCCTACGTAGAAGCGTGGGACAACAAGAAACCCTATCAGCCAGAGTGGAAGAAAAAAGATGCTATGCTGTTATGGAATAATGGAAATGTTGAATGAATGGGAGATGAAAGGCTTACAAAGAGAATATATGAGCAGAAACAAGGGGAAATAGATTGAGAGGAAGACCTCGGAAGAGATGGAGATGGTGTAAAACGAAACAAGCGATGGAAGATAAGACAGATGACTGAAGAACAAGCAAGAGCCAAGAGAAATGGTGATGAATATAAATGAGTGGAGAATGATTGTGAATAGATGAGTGAAAACTCGATTCAAGGGAGTTGGAGTCGGGCGCCAGTTAGACTATAGAATAGTCTGTCAGGCGCCTGGCCCAGGCAGCCTGTCCATGTGACTGGAACTATGCTGTGACAGTGTGACCGGAACCTCTCCGGAAGGCTTGGGATCTGGGGTGGCTGAAGGCCTCTAGTAATCTTTTGTCTCTGTGTTTTCTCGCACAGCCTAAATGAGTATGAAGTTATATTTTGTATTTATTGTCTTTTATGTTCTAGGACTGCCCCGAGTCAGCCACCCCCAGCTATGGCGTATATGTGCCTGAGTATATTTATAAAATATAAATACATACATGATAGCCTACATGTAGCCTAAATTGTAGGCTAAGTTCTGTATTTCTGTTGCAGGAAACATTCGCTTCCACCTCTTGCATGCAATGCTGCTAGTGGTGCTTCTCTGCTCGACATTAGCACATCGGAACTTGAAAATCCTGTACAACCCAACCTTAAGGCATTTCCTCAAACAAAAAAGAGAAAGTTCAATGTAGGATATTACAAAAGGTATGAGTGGATTGAATATTCTCAACTACATGACAGTGTCTATTGCTTTGCATGCAGACACTTCAGCAGTAATGTTATTAGAAGAGGTGAGGTTTATGGTAAGCGAACATTTATTGATGTAGGATTTTGTAAATGGAAGGATTCTTCAGAATTGTTGGAAAAGCATGCTCAAAGCGAAAGACATTTAAGTTCTATGAGTGGGTGGTTGAACTTGAAAATTGTAGTTAGCAAAAAAGACACTTCTATCAAGAATAAACTTTGTACCAACAGGGCCAATGAAATAAAGGATAACAGAGAACATGTAAAATGTTTGCTACGTGTTACAAGTTTGCTTGGTAGACAAGGTTTAGCATTCCGTGGTCATGATGAAAGTGGAACATCAGCAAATAGAGGAAACTTCATTGAGACACTTGACATGCTAGCTGACAAGAATGAAACTGCAGAAAAAAATGAAAACACGATATGGCCACTATACTACATGTCTCCTGAGTATCAAAATTATTTAATACAAGTGTTTGGTAACAAAATTCTGAGTGAAATCTCTGCACAAATAAAGAAAGCAAAATATTTTTCAATATTAGTGGATGAGACAAAAGATCAGTCAAGAAAAGAACAATTAAGCTTAATTATCAGATATTTTGATGGTGAAGTAATTCAGGAGAGATGTTGTGGCACCTATCACATGCAAAAATTAGATGCACAATCTCTAGCAAACTTCATACTGAAGAAAATAGAAGAGTTGGGGTTAGAACTGGCAGATTGCATAGCACAGTGCTATGATGGAGCGAGTGTCATGAGTGGGTGGGCTACCGAAGTTCAGGCTCGTATTGCAAAGAAAATTCCCCATGCCATCTATGTACATTGCCATGCACATAGACTGAACCTAGTGCTTATCAATTGTATCAACAACCTACCGGACTTTGTGGATTTTTTTTCAACTGTGCAAACATTGTATAATTTCATTTCAAATAGTAACACAAGACATGAACTTTTTATCAAATCACAAAAAGAGCTTGGACAGGAAGTATTAGAGCTAGAAAGAACCGTGACAACACGATGGTTCTATTGGTACAGAAGTATCCGTAAAATTCACATTCGTTATGAAGCCATTCTTACTGTACTAACGTCTCTGTCAGAGTCTAGTAATGAGTCGTCTATGGAGGCGTCTGGTCTGAAATCAAAAATGGAATCTTGGAGATTTATAGTTTGCCTATTTATTGCTGAGAAATTATTCATGCAAACAAATTCTCTGTCTGAGCAGCTTCAAGAAGGAGGAATATCTATTGTTCGAGCTGTGGATCTAATTACAGCAACAAAAGCAAACTTGGTTAAAATGAGAAGTGACAGTGAATATGATCAACTGTATGATGGAGCAAGTGAGTTTGCTAGAAAACTTGGAATAGATGTGCCAGAGGTAAACACAAGTGTGGGATCAGCTCGTAGCAAAAGAGTGCAAAAAATATCAAATAGCTTGAAAGACTATCTATCCAACAGTACCCTCGGGAAGCGACCAGAACAATTAGAATGTAGTCAGCAAATCAGCCTAAAGCAGCAATTGAAGTCACAATTGTATTTTTCAGTGATTGATAGGTGCACTGCTGAATATGATCGTAGGTTTAGTAATAACATTAATATTTTTCAGTCTCTCTCCTCTTTTGATGTTCAGTCAAAGCAGTTCCTTGAAGAAGAAAAGGTAACATTGTTTTCCAACCATTACAGTGTACATATTGATTCAAACATTTTGCTGTCCCAAGTTCATTCGGCAAGGGGGTTCTTAGAACAAAGGAAGCACGAGGACCTATTTGATGTATTCAAAATTCTGAACACATTACCCATTGCCTTTTCTGAGATACTCAGTATGTTGCGAATTTTGCTAACCATTCCAGTTACTACTGCTGCCAATGAGAGATTTTTTTCTGTTTTAAAACTAGTAAAAAACTACCTGAGAACAACCACTGGGGATGATCGCCTTTGTAGCTTAATGTTAATGGCCACTGAAAAGAGAATGGTGAAGTAATTTGATATGGAGGATCTAGTGGATGATTTTGCTCATCTGAAGCATCGTCGCTACCCTTTACTGTAAAATTAATACAGTTAGTTACAAGACAAGACATTAGATTGGATATTGGTGTGTCAAATATGTTTACTTATTGCATTATCATAATTTGAATGTATATCTATAAAGGAATTTCAGTAATCAGATTTTTAGTGTAGTAGCTGATGGAATTATAATTTGGTTAATAAGGCAAGAGTTATTTTATTCTTAGTATCTATATTGGTAAAAACCAATTTGTTTTGTTTGATTTTGTTTCAGCTTTCTGGAAGAAAAAAACACAATACAGTAATTACCTACTGTGATAATATCTAGTTATCATGCATTTAAGGCCAGGAACGCAGAGCTTTGATTCCATGTACGTAGTGATAGGACTGATGGTATTGGCAATACCCCAAATCACCCCAAAACCATGTCCATTGGACCATTGCATGGGAGAGGGTGGGGATTGAGAACTATTGGTGCATATGAAATACAATATGAATGTAGATAAAATCAGAAGAGACTAACTAGAGTATAATGTAAATCTGTTATCTTTATTATGAACAAAAGGGTCAAGAAATAAATCTTTTACATTAATGTATAACCATATTATGAAATTAACAAAACATAAAATTAATGAATCTTTTGTTTTCTTGACATCCACTTTTGGGACAAATGAAAAATATTTATTTGGTTACGTTTGGTTAGGTGAGTTATATCTGGTTTAGTAACTAAGCTCAAAATAGGCATATTTAACGTAACACAATATACTTAGCTTTACCTATTATATATATATTGCTTTATTTTCCTCAATATAGCTTGGCATATAGCTTCAAAATGCTCCTAGCAATGCACATATTTCGAAAACCGAACCCCCCAGCTGCTTAGGATCGCTTTGCTCGCCTCCCCCCCCCCCCCCCATTGTAATTAGGTATGGCCTCATAAACAGCCTTTCCCCCCCCCCCCCCCAAAAAAAAAAGAAAAGCTGAAATGACGCCACTGGTTTCTGGGCGGAAATGGTGCCAGCTGGTCCTGCTGTGCGGCATCGGTCTTTCCCTATCGCACAAGGCTTGCAAGCCTCGGTTACTTGTTTGGCAATGCCGGAAGGATTTGGTGTCCAGTATTGGTCTTGGAAGATTTTCAACATCTTCCTTTGATCTAAATGAATGCCGTTTCCTTCATGAATTGCAATAATATATTCTTGAGCTACTGCCGGTTCGATGACGATGTGTCCGGATTCTGTGGTGAGTTGGTCTCCCCAATGTGTCAGCTGAGAGAATATATGTTTGGGAATCCATTTCGGTCTGAGTCTTCTTTCCCATGACTGTAGGAGGGTAAGTGAGGGGTTGGGCGAATTCTTGATAATGGAAGTATTGATGAAATCAGTTTGCTGTAGTGCTGCTAGGTCGGTGGGGAGGTGTTCTGGTACAGGTAGACGTGAGAGTGCATCGGCGTTGGTGTGTAGTTTTCCTGGCCGGTAATGGATGACGAAGTCACACTCCTCTAGCGTTTCTCTCCATCGTACTAGTAAGGCGGAATTGGTTTCACATTTCCGGAGCCATTGCAAAGACTGGTGGTCGGTAATGATGTCCAACTTAGCTCCTAGTACAAATGAACGGAAATGGTTGAGAGCCCAAATGACTCCGAGACATTCTCGTTTGGTGGCGGCATTGTTCTGTTGAGCAACATTTAAAGTAGAGCTAGCGTATGCAATCACGTGTTCTTATCCTTCTTGGACTTGGGTGAGGACTGCTCCAATGGCGTACAGGGAGACGTCAGTGTAGAGACGAAACGCCTGCTTGTAGTCGGGGAAGGATACGGTGGGGGCTTGCACTAGTTTTTCTTTAAGTGTTTTGAAGGCTGCATGACGTTCTGGGGTCCAGGAAAACTTGGTGTCTTTGTGAGTGAGTTGGTGTAAAGGTCTGGCTATTTCGGCTAAATGTGGGACGAAACGTCTGTAATATGTGGCTAGTCCTAAAAATGATCGTACTCCTTTTACTGTGGTGGGGGGCTGTTGGTTTTGGATGGCAGATAACTTCTTGGGGTCGGGAGAGATGCCTTTATTGGATATTAAGTGTCCTAGAAATCCTACTGTGTTTCTAGCCATCTCACATTTGGAGGGTTTGAGTTTCAACCCTGCCTCTCGTATTCTCTGCAAAACTTGTCTTAGCCAACGAAGGTGCTCGGGCCATGTTCCGGAGTAGATGATGACGTCGTCCAGGTAGGCGAGACAGGTTTCCCAAGTTAAACCTTTCAACACAGATTCCATTAGGCGGGAAAACGTGGCAGGACCGTTGCATAAGCCAAACGGTAATACATTGAATTCATACAAATGTCCTCCGCTGGTGGAAAATGCTGTTTTTTGTTGGTCTTCAGGTTTAATAGGAACTTGCCAGTACCCTGCCTGGGTCCAATGTGGTGAACCATTTGGATCCGTGGAGGGAATCTAGGGAGTCATCGATCCTGGGTAATGGGGTGGCGTCCTTAACCTCTCCGCTGCGCAGGGGGGGTAGTGACCACCTCTCCCTGTGCGTAGGTATTTCACTGATTCCTGTCACTCAAATCGTTATCTTACCATAAATATCATTAATACATATCCATATGCGCCTAATTTATGTTGATTATGAAGATATTAACCTGTGACAACAATAAAACAAGTGGAAACAGTGTTTGGCTGGTCAAAATTGGGAAAGTAATGCGAGAGTTACATAACTAAAGTGTGAGCCAGCTTGACAAACATCCACCTTTCATGACGCCTGGAGCGACACTGACAGTGTAGTGCCGTCTCTCTTTCTCATTCACTCGCTTGGTAACACATAATTATAAGCACAGCCTGCTTATTACTCGCTATTGTCAGCACGGAAATATACCGACGAATAAGGGAATAACAGGGAAAATAGGTGATAATTGAAGGGGGGGGGGGAAGGAGGGGATGTGGAGGAGTGATATTTGGCATGGCCAAGGGGCAAAAAAAAACAACATAAACAAACAAAATTGATACTGGGCTGGTTTAAATGTTTTTTTTTTAGGCCTTGGATTATATAAGGCTTCCCGTAGCGCACTGGTAAAACTGTTATTAGTCTTTCTGCACTTGCCGGGTTAATCGTTGCGTCATTTAACCTGCGGTAGTCCACACAGAAACGAGTGGAACCATCCTTCTTCTTCACCAGTACCACTGGAGATGACCAGGGACTGACGGAGGGGTAGCAATTCCGGCATCTAACATCTCTTGCACCTGTTGGTCCTCCTCTTGACGTTGGAGGGGGTTCTTCCTGCGTGAGGGTTGTCGCAGGGGAGGTCCAGTTGTGTTGATGGCATGTTGCTCCATGGTGGTTTTACCTATTTCGGTGGGAGTCTGGGCAAATACGTCGCCAAACTCATGTAGTAACGTATACATTTGTTGTTTTTTCGTGCAGGATAGGGAGTCAGGGATGTGTAGTAATATTGAACTATCTGGGGAGTTTATGGAGGGAATAGCAATGTCATCAAAAGTTTTGAGGTCGCCAATGATTAAGCCTTTTGGTAAAGTAAGGACTTCCTCCGAAATATTTGCGATCAAAATGTTATTTTGCTGGGAGGATACAATTGCAGGTTGGATGATGCATCAGTCCTGGCTCACGGTAGTGTTAATGGGGGTCAGAATCATAGATTTTTTGGGAATTGGCCTAATTGGTACCCACTTTTGGTGGTGGGGAGGAATGCTACACTTGGACTGTATGATGGCTGGACTTACAATAGTGGGGGTGGAAAAATTGGTTTTCTGTGAATCATGGTCATGCATAGAAAATGGAGGGGGTATGGGTAGCTGAGGCATTTCTTCTGGATGGAATGCCGTTTTCTGTGGGGGCATGTCGGGCAAAGAAAATGGATTTTTATGGGGCAACAAAAACATTTGAGATGGGTCGGGTACATGTAAGTTATCATCTGCTGGTAGTTGTAAGGGGGAAGGGTTAGAGGTGGTCAGAGGGGATAGAAGCAAGGAAGAGTGCACTGGGTTTTGAATTTCATTGGGATTTAATTTGGAAAGTATTTGAGAAGGGTGCACGGATTTTTGTTTATTTGTAGAATGGAGGGCGTTTTTCGTGATAGTTTTAGGTGGAACGGTACTTTTCATTTCTACGGAAATAATGGGAGGAGTGGCTAAGGTTTTATGTTTTATGGAGGGTTGGTTTGGATTATTTCTAGAGTTGGTAGTTTTTACTTTGGAGTTGGCGGAAATGTGGGCGACATGACTGTTACTTGTGGGGTTTTCATGATCTCCTAAGGTGGGGTATGTTGGAGGGGGTTTTGGGGGTGAGCTGGTATGGTACTGAGGACTAGCTGATCGACTCAGTCACTTGTTTGCGACTCAGGGAATTTCGTTGTGACTGGGATTTGGGCTTCTTCGTAGGCAAGTTTATTGACTCTGGGGAGGATTTGAGTTTGAGGGTCTTTTTTTTTTTTTTTTTTGAAAGATATCAATCGTTGGCCACAGTCGACTTGGGCCTGAAGTTTGTGGAGGAGATCAAGTCCGAGATAACCATCATAGTGTTGGCAATCGGAGTGGAAAACAATGAAGGAATGGTAGCAATTGGCATGGGGAGCAGGGGTAGTCACGTGTAATGGGTTTGTTTCACCCCGGATTTGCAAGGGAGTGTCTCCGGCACTGATGAGTTTAGATTTGGTGGGTTGCAATGCACCAAATTTTCGGTGATGTCTATCATAGAATGAGTTGAATATGCACGATCTCGACGCGCCTGTGTCAATCAACAATCTGACGGGGATGTCTTTGATTTTGGCAAGGTGATAAATAGGGGGAGATCAATCATTTGTGGAGTCCCCCTCCGAAGCCATCGTAGGCGGGGGGAGGTTCTAAAAATCCTGGAGGTCTATTTCCGATTCTTCCAGGACTTCTGCATTATCAGTGCTCATGAGGTGAGCAATATCTTCATGCTCGAATTCTTCGACTTCCTCTTCCTCAACAAACTCCTCATTTACAGAAATGCGAGGTTGGTTTGATCGGCATTTGGCGGAATCGCGAATGTTATGAAGAGCACATTTCTGGTTACATGCAGGAAAATCATAAGGATTTATAATCACTAATGTGGGGTTCTTACTTTTATTGACGTTGTAGGCCTTGTTTTTGTTGTAGATCCTGCGAAGGGGATTCGGGTTGAATCGAGGTCTGCTAGGCTGGTGTTTCCTGGAGTGATAGGCTGGCTTGGAGGTGGTAGGTTGTTGATGGCGGTAGAGGTTGGCCTCTCTAGGGGTTGCAGCATTTTGAGGATGAGTGGTATACCTCTTGATGGCGGCAATCGTGTTCAGTTTCGTGGGGTGAACCGCTAGGATTCTCCTGATGGTTATTAAGTCACGCTGGAAACCAACAGGGTCATGTACTGAGAGGTACTCACTAACTGCTGAGGGCAACACCGAAACTAGATTCACAAGAATGTGCTGATCTTGTTGAACTCTGGGCAAAGTTGGAAAAGCTGATTTTATTTGTTGTGAAATAGCGGCTAACGTTGCGTCTAAATTACCTTCATACTTAGTGTCCTGAATACGGGCGTGAGCGACAAAGATGCCCAAAGAGGGTTTTATAGCCTCAATGACTATGGGCCTAAACAAGGTCCCAAGTAAGTGCAGGGGTTATTTGCGATGCAACAAGGGAAACGGCTTTTCCCAGGTGCGTAAGTAGTACGGCGATTTTCTCTTGATCCGTATTGTATGCCAAATCTAACACTGGTTTCACAATGTCCATATACGTTTCGATTTCATAGGTCTCCCCATCATATTTAGGAATGGGAATATGAGAGCGACCTGCCATTTTCGAAATGTTATAATGCTGCTATTGTTTTGACAATATGTAATGCAATGAAATCTTCTATCCGAATCAAGAACCACCGCTATGCCAGCAATGTTATGCCCTGATTTTATACAGGATTAACTATCGGTACAGGTGAGTTCTACGAGACTGGGTTGTTGGATTTCATGCAAATGCATAAAGGGAATCAATAGAGGGCATAATGTAATCTTGGAAGATGGTTTGTAATACAGCTTTATTTTCACTTAACACTTATGAAGAATATAACTAAAACAATTCACACAAAATAGTATGGACAAGAGTGGGCATTAATGCTGTTGGACTTTTTATAATCTTCAGCACTGTCGCGGGTTTGGATAGAGCGCACTTCCCACTTCTAACTATCAGGTATTCTCTTCTGATATTATGGCCTAGAATAGTCTAAAGACTTCACTCGTAGCTCAGGCTAATAATTCTATGTAATCTTGATAAGTTTCTGTGTTACTCACTGGTGATGATACAAAATTAAGTGATATATAATTATATCTCCAAGAAAAATACGTAAAGGAGATCTAATGGGCTAGCTTCACTCATATTATACAATTACTTGTCTCAATAACACTTAAGACAAATATCAGTTATGGGCAGTCTAGGTTTTATGAACAATCACAAATACTAATTTAAATTGATTATACTCGAGCCATAGTCCCAACAGGTAAGACTTTATCACTTCGGCAATATTAAACACTGTAGCGATAATTATTGTATGAATATGGTCGCCTAGTATTAATTTCACTGATATACTTTAATAACACATTAGCATAGCAATCACTTTGGTCATAGAATCGTATGACTTACGAGGCACAGGGAAAACACTTGATCATAGAATATAGTATCGAGGCACTGATACTATTAAGAATCAAGCACTGTCGAGGTATCTTCTGGTTATCTTGAGGAGCGGTGTTAGGGGATATCAGCTGCTCCGTGGGCCGTCCAAGGTGTCCGGTAGTGTGAAGAAGGTTACAGATGGGTTAATGGGTATGGGGTCTTAAATATGGTTCCGTAACTATGTGGAGTACAGTTGGTCACCATATCGAACTAACGCAAGTATTCTGAGCCTGTAGCTGTAAGCAAATACTTGACTATTCTGACCTTTAATTAACCGGTGATGAAGTTCCGATAAGTTACTCTTGGCTGGGATTTTAAATGTAATGTTTCAGGCAGAGGCCGGATTAACAAGACATCGGACAATCGCAAGATAAGTCTAGTGAAGAAACTTTCTTGACAGTCGCTAATTTTTAAAAGAGGGTCAAGGAACTCGGGCGGTGTTTAAACCTTTTAGTTACCAATCCTGGATGGGAGGCCACAGACAATTGGTACCAAGGACTTATGTGTGCAAAGTGCTCAATTAAGAGTATCTCGCATAATCCTTTTTAACACAAAAGATCTTTCTGTCCTAGATCTATGTTAGTCAAGTGGTTAGTTTAATCTAACTAGTTAAGATACCGGTAGGAAGGGATTCCTGCTTCTACCAATGTTTTAACTATAATAGAAAACGTACTCGTATGGATAACTATTGGATTCTGGGATGCCAGAATTAATAGGTTATGCATATGAAGCTACTGTCGCACTCTATAACTGGTTATAAACTAAAGTAGCAGAGGACATACCACTATTAGTTTGTAATACAGTTAATGTTTGTATATAACTAGGTTATCTATGTTTCCAATATTACCTAGCAGGATGCCGTAAGTAATATTGAATTCACAAAAGGTTTAGCTATTGCTCACATATATTAAAGACTACGGGATGCCGTTTATCAGTAACTGTTCTTGAGGTTGGGAGTATAACTAGACTTTTCTACAGAGCGGCAGGCCGGTGATTGAAAGCTAATTTATAACTGCCGAGTTTGGTCCTTGCGGAAGCATTTATAGGGTTGGTCAGGGAGGTGGTGGCGGATTTTGGTACTAGTGGATGTCAGAGTTATGAAGGGGTTTATTTATTTTAGTGAACTTACTGGGGACATTGGGGGGTCTGAGTACTTTCTACATATGAGTCTTTATCATAGGTGTGATTCTTAGTTGTTTATTTTTAACAAGAACTAGTAGTATCTTCTTGAAGAGGTGTATATATTCAAAGGGGGTACTACTTTGTGTGGCGCTGGGCAGGTCAGTGCTTGACGGTATTGTCGGCGTTACCCAATGGTTTTATTTCACTTCTTAGCTGGTAAGCTATTATGAGTGCAGGTGGTCTTTTTTTATATGTGGGCTTGGATATTGCTAATGTCAAGGGAGTATAGCAGAAGTAGATCAACAAAGGGGGTACACATACAAAGATAAACGTTCACCTGTTGTTTGGCAAGAATAGTGGCGAGGTCACCGTCGGGGTCAAGGTTATTGCTACGCGTGGCTGGCGTGTGTACTTGGGGGGGTTTGTGGGTCCCTTGTGGTATGGGGGGGGGGGGGCCGCACCTTAGTAATATGGGGCATCGAGTTTTCTAGGTTAACTCGGCCTTGTAAAGGATTCTATTTTCGATCTATTGATACTCCTAGTTGGGGTTGATAGGATTTTCGACTTAGTACTGTTGAGATGGACTAGGGTTGGTGGTGGGGGTTGATCTCCTTCAGTGTCAAGGTCAAGGGAGGAGCAGTCTTTTTAGGGGTCAAGAAGTTGTACTAGCCTCGCACGGCCCGTCATTCTCGGGTCGGGGTTAGATGGTAGAGGGGGTTGTTATTGCTAGTGGATAGCATGTGATGGACAAACATAGTATGGCAAGGGAATATTATGGTTGAGGAACTTGAGCAATCATTTATACTAATAATAATTAAGGTAAGGAATAGACCGAGAGCCTGTCCCATTAGGTGTCACCCCATCTAGCCCAGAAAGTTTAACCCCTTAAAAATAATTAGAACATCTAAGTTATTCCCCCCAAACTTGTCAGCCTACCCCCAGTGGTCGGGTTTGGACCCCAGACACCCCTAAATAGACTCCCCAATCGGGTTATATTCACCCCATATAGCCCATGGACCAAAATATGTGAAGATGAAGTAGGATGGATGTACATTATATAAAAGGAAAAACTGACAGAATTCCTTGACGAGAAGTGGTTGTCAGACCACCCTAAAAGTTACCCCCATATGTGTTGATTTCACCCAATCTAGCCCATGGACCAAACTGTGGCACAAGGAAGTAGTATGCCTGTACATGACAACATTGAAAAAACTGACAAAATTCCTGGTCGGGAAAGGTCGTCAGACATCACCCCCCAAGCATTACCCCCAGGCGTGTTAATTTCACCCGTAACGTCAGAGCGAGGCTCAGCGCCATCCATTAGTGAGATTCCTCCTTACACACTCTATTATGCTCGCCACCCAAGTTTCAGGCCTTTTCTGAAAGTGTGAGGTGGAGCTCCGACCTGCTTGGTTGATACTGGTTCGGGGCACATGAGCCATCTCAACCCCTATAAAAGAACAGCTTCTCTGCGGCATGTCGTCAAGGGACTGGTGTTTTCGCAGAGATGCTCCAGTCCTGACGTTATTCTTGGCTTACAGTGTGCTGGCTTAATAATCCAATAGGGTTAATAGCCTCTGAAGTCCTATTTTAACCCCAAAAAAAGGCATGTCGTCTTTACTGCAACTCTGAAACATCACAGAATCAAGACTGGCAATGCTACTGTACAGAAGATCGTGACAATGGTAAAGGAGACCATGAATCCTTTTCATAACGAAGTTGATCCTGAACACCTATACAACACTGTGACAGGTAAAGCCGTGTCAGATAACACAGGGAAGTTTCTTCTTTCCGTTACTAAATTGGAGATGAGGAGAGAAGGGAGTTTATCATTGAGTGTGTTGAAGATCCAAGCCGGTTTGAGAGGAGAATGCAACAACAGATTCTGCATACATTTGTATCAGAAGCTGGTAAACGCAAACTTAGAGGAGCAGATGGTAAAGTGGTGGCAGCCTGTTTGGTTCGGGATCTGTTTGGCAGTATCCTGTACCACTCACTTAAAACAAATGTGGACATGGCAGAGGTACTGAAATACCCACTGACACCAGTTCCACTGTCTCTTAGTCATGTAGACGGATCAATGCAGAAAACCTCTAAAACTGCACTCATAAAGTATTTAGAGTTGCAAGTGCCAACAACCCCTCCGGTGTCAATAAATACAACAATCATTGATGCTTCATATTTTCTACATTTGCAGAACATTACTGCTCTTCCATCCAGTTTTGGTGGAGTAGCTCGCTTTCTTCTTCAGAGGATTCTATCAGTGGAAGGTGATGCAATTCACTTTGTCACTGATAAATAGTTGTCTCCTTCAATCAAGGATTGCGAGAGAGATGCACGATCTTCATTAACTACTGCATACCAGATCACTGGTCCGGCTCAAAAACGTCCAAGTAACTGGATCCAAGCCCTCAGAAATAGCATCTATAAAGAGGCATTAATTGAGTTTCTTGTCAACAATTGGGAAGATGACCAATTGGCTCATATGTTCAAGAAAAAAAACCCTCTTTGCAAATTCTGGCGATGTATGCTACAGCTTCAAAGCAGTTGGTGGTAGTGCTGTAAGGAATATGGAAGCTGCACTGTGCTGTGATCACGAAGAAGCTGACAGTCGAATGATTTACCATCTTGCAAAGGTACCAGCTCCAAACAATGTTGTCGTCCGAACGTCTGACACTGACTGGCTTGTTATTGCACTAGTTTGCTGACAGTTCTTAGATCCTTCACTGAATATATGGATAGAAGCTGGATTGCAAAGCAACAACACACTGAGATACATCAGCATCAACCAGATTCATGCAGCCCTCGGTGGATTATTATGCATGTTCCTTCCAGCATATCATGCCTTTACAGGTTGTGATTATACTGCCTCCTTCAACAAAAAGGTAAAATAAGGCCACTGAAGCTACTACAGAATAACCATGACACACAGTTAGCTTTCAGTCAACTAGGGCATGAGACAGAAATCAGTGAGGACACAAACATCAAAATAGAGAAGTTTGTGTGTCAGATGTATGACAAAAAGAGGTTATCTGTCAATGAAGCTCGTCTGCAGATGTTTTTTAGACAAGTACAAACCAAAGAGAGAAGACAGAATTTCATGCGTAAAGAAGATGGATGGCAGTGCTTTACCACTATGTTCCAAAGTGCTACTGCAAAAATTCAAACATGCACATCTTGTTGCGAGGTTGTGGTTATCGTCAACAGAAAACCACCAATGTCACCACCAGAATGTGGTTGGAAGGTGTCTGCTGATGGTTGTTACCAAGTGTTGTGGTTTGAGGGGGAGAATTCCCCAACTTTAGACACTGCTGTGAAGATGATCTGATCCAGGAGACTCATGGGGAAGGTAAGCCACAAAATGTAGGCCTATGATCAGTTGTTGTTGTTGTTGTTGTTGTTGTTCCCCAGGCTGTCTGGCCGAACAGCCCCAAGGTCTCGAGCAAGGCCAAGGCCATAAACGAGCGCCCCCACAAAATCCTCCCTGCTTACCACTAACAAAGCCCGGGTGACCGAAGCCACTCCAAGGCAGGGAGCTGAGGAGGGTGCGGAAACGCCCGGGAAACCAAAGCCCCACCCAAGGCCCTGTGCCCCTCAGCAATTATGAAGGGAAAGTTGAGGGGTAAGGGAAAAATGTGACGCTTTGGCTCCCAATCTGCCAACTTCTAGGTTGGCAGTAGGGAGGTCAATCCACGGAAAAGACGCCGCCACTTGAGATCTAGAAGATATATAAGTAAAAGGAACAGTCAGAGTAAGCTATGGGTATGGCAGAGATCGCTCAGTTCTCACTCGGATAGACCAGCCCATCACCACATGACAAGAACCCAATCCTCTCAGCATCAGCTAGGAAAGGCCCTAGAAAGCCGCCTTTGGCGGGGGGATAGCTCCCCTATTTCAACTCCTTTCGGGGTTGAGCACCCGCCCCCTATGATCAGTAATGTTTGGTAGCAACCCATGTTCATACAGTTTTGGTAATTATGTGTCTTGTATCTACGTCCAATTAGGTCTGTTTAATACCATTTTCCTTTAAGGATGTGTGAAAACATTATTAAGCATTATCCTGTTTATTATAAATTTGTAAAAGTACATTTGTACATTATTGGTTATTTTCCTTGACATTCAAAACTGCATTGCTGAATTCGCCCTAAGTCTTAAATACATTTTTGTATTTAATCAGTCTAATCTAAACTCATGATGTTCAAAACAATTAAAATTAACAGCAATTTATCATTCCTCACAAAACTTTCTATAAGATCCTGTTAATTTAGACTACATGAGCTCCGGTGGTCCAGTGGTGAACGCGCTGACGTGCAATTCTGCTGGTCCTGGGATCGATCCCAGCCGGGGCAGACATAATTTAGTGGGTGTAGTTGTACATCGTATCATGCTCCGCATGTTTGCACCCAGTTTGTGGGAAACTGCGATGACGTAGACAGACAATAACACACATAACATAGCCACTCCAATAGCTTCCTCCATCTCCAACATCCCTTCTCCACCATCTACACTCTCCTTGGAGGTTGGGACTCCTGAGACTCCTCCCACTATGGATCAGTGATCCTCCCTGCCCCCTCTGGGGAATACAGGGTTGGCTACTGACTGACTGACTTACTTTTACAAAAACATTGGCGTGAATTATACTGAATGTTTTCAGTGGATAGGTAAGATGTGTTATATGATTGCAAGTAATAACACTTATTGCAGATTTTTTTTTTTTTTTTTTTTTTGGTCACAGTAGTGGATGACCGTGAAGGCGGCAATGGAGACAGTGACAGAAACGAGGAAAGCAGTGACGATGACGAGTACTCGAATGATAATGATAAATAAATAGTAGTTGATGATTTGTAGTAAATTAAAACTTCAGAAAAAAAAAATGATGAAGGAAATTCATTACGTTTTAAAAATCCATATTATTTGCTGGTTGTTGGTCGTAAGCCCCTTGTGCTTTATTATATTTTTGCAGGTAATATTTACTTCAAAGATGAATTATGTGATTATCTCTAATTTTTGTATTTCATACTTAACCTTCCAGCCTGGGTAGCATTTTAAAATGACAGTGCGGCAGATGGGCCGGAACCCGGGTGTCCTTATAAAATCCCTGTGCTTGAAAGCGTGCTTCAAAATTCGCACGGCCAAATTTTACTTTGCAGGGGCGATCGCAGCGCCACCAAACCTCAACTACTACCATTATCAGTTCGTACGTGGCCGCCATAGCGAGTTATAGTGACGAAATGAATTTCGCCGCGTCCGATTCGGTGCAACCTCCCGCTCGCAACTTCGACGCCTGTGCAACCGAGAAGAAAGCTCAACGAAAGAAAGTGAAGCGTTTGTTGAGTGATAGTGCTATACAGCGAGAACTTTTTGATCTTGAAGAGAGCAGTGGCGAAAGCTTGGTGGACAAAGAACAATTTATAAGTGCAAGCGAAGATGACGATTTCGTTGGCTTTGGAGACGACGATAATGTTGATTTATTTGAAGGGGGAGACAGTAGTGATGATCCTGATGTGGAAGTGTTTCAGGAAGGTGCTATTGAACTTCCAAGTGTGCTAGAACCTAGGCCTACCCCCTCGCCATCTTTGCTAGGTCAGCCTATGCCTAGCCCTAGCCCAGGACCTTCCCCTTTGCCTGCCCGTATGTCCTTAAAAGTGGGCAAATATTTTATAAACAATCTTTGGTGAAAAGTGCAGCTAAAAAAGCATGCAGGCCAGCCGCAGAAAAGGCTAGGGAAGCTGAAGACAGTGATACTGACGCCGACCCTGGTCTAGCAACCACC
The DNA here is from genome assembly GCA_037953745.1 of Lithodes maja. Classification (NCBI taxonomy): domain Eukaryota; kingdom Metazoa; phylum Arthropoda; class Malacostraca; order Decapoda; family Lithodidae; genus Lithodes; species Lithodes maja. Next base: position 19,080 of record JBAKBP010012772.1, read on the forward strand.
CGCATTCCTTTGTCCCGACGCCTTGACCCGGGACGCCGCGTGGGTCACCCACAGCCCTCGGCTTCATCTCTCCTTCAGGATGAGCAAAGGGCCTCTTCAAGTGGTATTAGTAGTGTGCCACAGCCCTCAACACACCGCAGAGCATTATTTGATGCGGAGAAGCCCTCGGCTCGCCGCAAAAGGAGCCCAACTCCCGAGGCCGAGGCTCCCATTGTTGAACCTCCCGCAGCCTCCCGCACCCCACGCCGCCGACGCCCGGTCACTTCTTCACCAGAATTGTCTCCTGAAGACGATGCTGACGACCCCAACATTGCCCCAGATGACCTGACGTCGCCTGAGGAGGAAGAGGAACAGGAACAGGAAGAGGAAGAGGAAGTCCCGACAAGACGAGTTAGAGGGCGAGGTTGTCGATGTGGTCAGTCTGCCGACGCCGCTGCCCCTGGGCGTGGGCGTGGGCGTGCAGGGCGTCCGCGTGGCCAAGGGCGTGTGCCAGGGCGTCCAGGGCGTGTGCCAGGGCGTCCAGGGCGTGTGCCTGCTGCACCTGCACGTGCTCGAGCATCAGCATCCGACCTGTTTGTGTGGACAGATGGGGCTGATTTTGAGCCAGATTGTCCTGCCTTTGACGAGGTACAGATGGGTTCCGTGGTGTCACCAACATATCCCTGTGGCCCAGATGCTACCCCCAGTGAACTTTTCTGTGGCTTTTATGACAATGAAGTCATGGAATACCTCGTCGAGAAAGCCAACAACCATCATGACATCTGTGCCAACTTTCTTGGGAGGAAGACCAGTGCCAAGATGGTGGCATGGAGAGCTGTCACTTTGGCAGAACTATATGTGTTCTTGGCACTCACAATGCTGATGACACATATCAGGAAGCACGCTCTGGCAGACTACTGGATCACTGGCGACCTCATAACGACTCCAGCATCTGGCAAGTACATGTCCAGGGACAGGTACTTTGACATCCTCTCCTATCTCCACCTGACCAACAACATGCATGTCCACCTTACCGACACACTATGGAAGATCAGGAAGCTGTATGATATGATACATCATCGGTTCACTACCGACCTGACTCCTTTCCAGAAGATGTGCCTCGACGAGTCTCTGGTCCTGTTCCATGGTAGGCTGCACTTCCGACAGTATATCCCGTCTAAGAGACACCGCTTCGGCATGAAGCTCTTCGTCCTCTGCGACTGTTTGACGGGGTATGTGCTGGACTTTGTGGTCTACAGCGGCAGGGGTGGAGAAATTGAGACTGACCCCCTCATTGGTTTTGGTGGCGCTGTAGTAAAGAAGATGATGGAGAGGCACTTCCATAAGAACCACATCCTCTACACAGATAACTACTACATGTCGCCTATCCTGACCAAGTACCTCCATGACCGCAAGACCGGAACTGTCGGGCCAAGATGAAGGGCATGCAAGGCTACCCAACCAAGACGAAGAAGACGGACATCTTCCACAAGAAGAGTGGCCCCATCCTCTCCATCCACTGGCATGACCAGCGGAAGGTCAACCTCCTCAGCACATGCCACAAGGCCGAGATGGTCGCCACAGGGAAGGTGGACCGAAGAACCAAGAACCCCGTCCAGAAACCAGCTGCTGTCCTTGATTACAACCTCAACATGCGCCTTGTTGACATGTCCGACATGCAGATGGGCTTCATCGACTGCCTGCGAACATCTTGCAGGTGGTACAAGAAGTTTATCCTGCATACGGTAGATATGTCGGTCCTCAATGCCTACAACATCTACCGTCTGAGGACTCCAGGAGCCAAGAAGTACAAGTCACTGCGGAAGTTCCACAAGCAGGTGATACTTGAGCTCCTGGCTAAGCATGCGGAACCTGGGAAACCACTACAAGGACCAGGCCAGCTGGACAGAACGGGGTGTGCCGACTTCTTCAGGAGGCACCAGCTCCACCCCCTTCCTTTCAAAGCACCAGGTAGTACAGTTAGGAGTCAGAAGAGGTGCCATGTGTGCAGCACACAACTCGCAGACCCCACAAAGTGAGCAAAACCACATGGGAATGCCTCAAGTGTGAAGTGGCACTGTGTGCTGGACGGTGCTTCAATGACTTTCACACTCTCCAACAATTTTGAAGTGCCCGTGACAATAACATCGAAAGTGACACTATCAATTATCATAGTCCAGTCAAAGTGACACTATAATAATAATAAAACTAAGTATCAGTGAAAGAGACACACATAAGTAATAATAAGTGCCTTCGTAACAATATGAACAAGTGAAAGTGACACTATATATATTATTAGCTTACCTAACAATACATAAGAGTGAAAATGACACCATCAACTATCAAAGTCCAGTGAAAGTGACACTATAATCATAATAATAATAATAAAACTAAGTAATAAGTGACAGAGACACAAATAACTTCATGAAAATAACTTTATTGAGTGAAAATAACATAATAACTATAATAAATGGCATAATAAACAATAAAACACTATTACATCGCTTCCCGGCATAATTGCGGGTGGAGCGACGAGTGCAACTAGGCGTCGTAGCCGGGGCCGCGGTTGAGTGTTCGGACGCGCCGAGGAAAATACGCGGCAAAAGTTACCTCCACTTCCATCACCATCACTCCGGAACCAGTTGAGCTAGAGAGCTCTACTTAACGCCATTCTACGCGGCAAGGTAAGGCGCATATATTTATATATCTTTCATTAATGTAGGTAATATATTAAATGAGATTAGCCTTAGTTTACTTTTGTTGATTTTCAGCCAGATCGCCCGGATACGACCTCCGTCATTTAGAAAGGCAGCCCGGGCCACGAGGGTTAAACTCACATTGACCACAAATTGAGCAAATTAATTTCGACTGGTCTCCCTAAACGCCATATATCTATCAAAAATCGTTTGACTGCTAAGCCACAAAAAATTTTTTTTTTTCTTCTAAGCCACACTTGACTTTGGATACTTGAAGAAGTGAGTCAGTGAGATGGACATAATATAACTATGTAAGTGATGAGATGGTGAACAGTGATTAGTTATTTCCTAAGAACTAACCATAAGGACAGACTACACATTACCTTTGCATTTATGTCATAAAAATAGAGTATTGGCATAACGTTTTTTACATAACACTTACACTGTGTAATGTATAGGATACCAGAAGGAATTTTATTTGTATCTATTGGTCCGCAACATCGAGTGCAATCAACACATAAGCGGTAACTTTTTTTTTCTTCTTGAGTTTAAGGGCTGGAGGATCCGTTTGACCGGACCCCTTTTCACCCTGGCGTGTAAGCTATTTTACTGTCGGGTGAAACAGAGGCAAGGGGTGTGAGGAGACTTGCCTAAATATCTCCACCTGCTGAGAATCGAACTCGGAGCGGTAACTTTAAGGGGTGATCTGACAACCACTTCCCAGCAAGGAATTTTGTCAGTTTTTCCTTGTTTGTAATGTACAGCCATACTACTTCCATTTGCCAAAGTTTGAACCCTGGGCTACACGGGGTGAAATCTACACGATTGGGGGTGTATTTTGTGGGGTCTGACACCCCCTTCCCGACCAGGATTATTGTCAGTTTGTCCTTTCTTGCAATCTACAGCCATAGTGCTTCCTTTTGACAATGTTTGGTCCATGAGCTATATGGGGTGGAATTAACCAGACTGAGGGGTCTTTTCAGGGGGGTTGGGGTCCCTCCCCGACCACTGGTGGTAGGCTGACACAGTTTTGGTTAATGCCTTAGATGGTCTAAGTAACACTAACGGGTCAAACCTCCTGGGCTAAATGGGGTGACATCTTATGGGACAGGCTCCCGGACTAGAAGGGAGTTCTTGGGTTGAGCTGAGGGAACCTCAAGCGAGGCTATCTGGGGCATGTCGCGGGTGTTTTTGAGGAAAGGTCGACAGGGGCCTTTATGAACTGTAATGGTATATTGGTTATCGTTTAGATTTGTAAGCATGTTTATGGAGGGAATTGTCTCTCCGTACTTGTTCTCTTAGAGGGAGTGAGGTCGATTGCTCTGGGAGATTAATTATTTCTGAGGGGGTATAAGTATACCTGGTGGCAAGGTTATTGTTGCTGTTTGGTTTGGTTTCTTAAGTATAGCCATAGGGGTGAGATTCCTCTATTCGTGGAACAGGGACAGGTGTGAGGGTTGTCTGAGTTTTATAGGAGAATGGGATACAGGGTGATCAAAAGTTAGGCGTGTAGCCTACATGGGTGTATGGGTGGTAATAGGTTGATCAATCAGGTGATCAAATAATAAACGTGCATGGTGGAGGTATTCCTCATCTCTCGGAGATGTGGTTATTGTAGAGTCTCGTAATTTACAAGCTCTTTACTTTGTTAGTTCTAAACTCTGTATTTGTTCTCTTGTTCTTTTTGGGGATTTTAGTTTATCTTCAAGATGGGTATGGCTGCATAGGTTTTACTTAGGTTATGTATCCTGACAGGTTATGATTGTATAGTATTTATTTACATCAGGTATATAGATATTTGGGGTAATAATAATAATAATAATAATAATAATAATAATAATAATAATAATAATACTTTATTTCAGACTCACACAGTACAGAGGGGACCATACTGGGGTCCATATATACCTTACAGTAACATAAATATATATAAGCTACTGTACATAGGCTACATAAAATAAAAAGAAATTAAATAATACCCAGCTTGCTATCATGTAGTTCACAGCACTGCCTCAACCAAAAACAGTGGTCATCAAACTACTGTTTTACCAAAACCACTGTCCTAATTGTGTACAGTACCATGCCTCACATCATTTAGCTTCCGGTACAGTATATTGCTACAGTACAGTATAGGAATACCAGTACTGTACTGCACTATGAGGTTCAGTACCGGTATGCTAATTCTGTAGAGTAACAGACCTGAAATCATTACTTAAGGTTAAATATAGAGCAACTTCCTCCAGTGTGCCTGGATCCTAGAGGTGTACACTATGCTTGGAGTTTGAAGCATTTTAATGATACTGTTCTCAGAAGTGTTAAGGCGCTGAATGAATTTATATGTTAGCTTTCTAATGAGTGATTGGTAACAGTGTAAGTTCATATAGGCACATAGCGTACTTGTACTCTCATATTTTGAGAGCCCCAGAAACATTTTCATGATATTGTGATATGAGATACTTAGTCTATTCACTGTCATTTTCTTATAGTTCCACCATAGTTGTGCTGTATACATTGGTGAGCAGTAGGAGTTGAATAATGTTATTTTTGTATCCCATGTGCACATATGAAATTTTCTTAATATTGAATTTCCCTGCATGTAAAGTTGCCTTTGTTGACGACCCATATCCTCATCATCTGAGCGATCACTTGAAATATAGTGTCCTAGATACTTTACTTTACTTACTTCTTCTATAATTTCTTCATACAAATGGAATTTAGGTAGCTTTGATTTCAATAGAAGGTTAGATTTAAATATTATGATATTGCTCTTTATAGGATTAAATTTGACTGAATGTTCGATTCCAAATTTTTCACATACTCTTAATAATTTATCCAGTCCTGCTCCAGAGGGTGCGATTAAGGCTAGGTTATCAGCATACATGAGATGATTTACAATGGTGCTGCCAATGCAGCACCCAGTGCGAGTTTTGTTCAGCTCCAGACTAAGATCATCCATGTAGACGTTGAAAAGATACGGAGACAATATCCCCCCCTGCCTAACACCATTGGTTACGGCGAAAGAGCCTGACAGGATGTTGCCCCATCTTACACACATTTTTTGATTAGCATACCAGAAAATAAGTATCCTAACAATATAGCTAGGCACTCCCTTGTTAACTAATTTTTCAAACAAGGTTTTGTGACACACCCTATCAAAAGCCTTACTTGCATCAAGAAAACAAGAGAAAATTGAGCTATTTAGCTTGTTGTATGTATCAATCACTTCTTTCAGCACAGTTGCATTGGTCTGTGCCGTGATTTTTCTTAAAGCCAAACTGATTGCTGCTGGTGACAATATATGCAGACATTCTTTCTAGCAATATCATTTCAACTACCATACTCACCACACTAGCAAGTGCTACTGGGCGGTAGTTGTCTTTAGCTGTAATTTTACCTGATTTATCTTTAATGACAGGAACAAGTATTACGGATATCATAGACTCCGGCAGGACACCATGCGTAAATAGACTGGTGATGCAAGAACTAAGTTTATCTATTAAACAACTTATCTGCATATTTAAGATGTTCTGCATATATACCATCCAGCCCACAAGCTTTGTTTAGGTTAAGTTTTCTTATGGCATTCTCAAGATCACTTTCAGTCACTTTAATGTCTTCATAATTACTATCTTTCACATATTGCATTGCACCATTAGTGGAAGACCTTTGGTTTACACTGTTAAGTAGTTCCTTAAAATGAGTTTTCCATAAGTCAGCAATGTTCTCTTCACCCGTAACCCCCTCAACACTGACAGGTAATGGTGTGTTACAATTTTGCATGGATCTGATGTCCTTCCAAAAACAGTTAGTATCCTTTTCTGCCAGACTCTTTGCAAGGGCTTCCTTCCTTAATTGGTTTTCATTTTGCTTAATAAATCTAATGGCATATTTGGTCCTAGCCTTTGCTCTTTTGTGAAGTTCAAATATAGGCCCCTGTCTGGGCTGACCTACCTCAAGCCAATGAGACCTAGCATCTCTGGAGGCCTGATACAGGTCAGCCACATAGTCTTGCCAACCTGGCTTATTGAATGAGGACTTATATTTATGGCTATTAAAAATACTTTCCCCCGCTTTTGATAAAGAATCTATTATACTATTGTAAAATTTAATAATTTCCTTTCTGTGTTGTGCATCACTACATATTGGATCCCTGCATTGTGCTACACCATTACCATCATATTGCACCCTATTTAATAAGTCTTTGGTTTTATCACAGTACATTTGGCACTCTTCATTTGAGATTACATTCCATGGAACTTTTGCCTTGATGCTATTGCTAGTTTCTGTTATTTCCGGTGCCTTATTCATTTGGATTGTTAATTCTATAGGTATGTGGTCGTCATCCGTAATGTCGTATCTTATGGCCATTTCTGAGATAGAGTCATGAAAGTCAGAGCTAGAGATTGCATGATCAAGCCACGACCTGGTCTCCCATGCTTCACTAACATATGTATAGCTATTTTCTGGAAGCAGGTTTTTGGAGGACAAAATTAAACCTTGCTCATCACAAAACCTTAACATATGTTTAGCAAACATGGAACCACCCAACTCGTGAGGGGTAGCATTCCAATCACCTACCACTGAGTAACACGTTATCTCTAATTCAGAAATTAGGCCACCAAGCTCCCCTAACTTTTCCAAATAAAGTTCTTCATTTTCTGCACACTGATACGGTAAGTAAACACAAAATATTGCAAATTTTCTGTGTCCCACTTCCAGCTGTATTCCCGCACACCAGCTTAAATTTGTCTCAATGGTTTTAATTACACTATCTAGGCACGATCTCCACATTATTGCAACTCCCCCTGGGGGGTGACCTGCCACAATACCATCACGTGTGTCCGTAGTGGAGACCCCGTACCCATGGAAATCTTTATCTAATATGTTCAAATTACCTAAGTCCTGTTTTGTGTACCAGGTTTCCTGAAAGCAGACTATGTCACTGGTCCTTAATGTAGATACGATGTCAGGTCGCAACAGGAGATTCTTCTTTGTTTTGGGGAGTCCTCTGCAATTGTATGAAGTTACTTTTATACTTGCTGCTGTTGTTGGTATCTCCTCCATTACTGCGGGTTGGATAGTGGTGTGCGATGCCTCCAAGTCCCAGAAGCCTCTGCACTGTCCTCATTGGGATATTGTCTTGGTTCTCTGTACCAGTTGACATATGCATCTTCTGGCCACAGGTCAGGATTCATGAAAACATCTGGATCTGGACATTCGCTAGTTATACAAAAGGAGGCACAGGTAGTGGAACTGGAGAGGGTGGTCAGCTGTCTTACCTCTATATTTATATGTAGATTATCAGCCAAGTATATCTCGAGATTCTCAGCAGTAACACTAGGGTTGAATCCTGTGGCAAACACCCTAGCTAGTCGGGGCCTTTTGATGGTATTGAGGCCAGTATCCTTGCCCCTACCTTTAATTCCTAGCTGTTTTCTCAGTCTAGGGTGAACCTGCTCGCCTTAGGTTATTTGAATATGTTTTTAAAAAGGTTGTGAGAATAGTACTCTTGGACGGTGGGTCTTCTGCCTTTTGTTTCCTGCCTGGATGGTGGGACTTCCTAGGGTGATAGGCGCGACCCTTCGGTGTTCATTTGAGGGGTGAGGTCCTAACCTTGACCCGGTGACAGGCACGGTTGGTTTGTTGATTCTGGGGTGTCGTATTTCTTTCCTCTTTCTCTTCTTCTTGTCTTTCGGTCCTTCCGCCGCTGATACTTTTTCCTCGTCTGTGGGTGTTGGTTTCTCTCTGGGTGTTGGTGTCTCTGGTGTAGGGATATGTTCTTTTCGGGGTATTTTAATATTATTTAGTAACAGTTCCGTGAATTTATATTCGTTATCACTGTTTTCTCAGCCATCCATTCCGGCTAATATTATATATTCTCAGTTCCACGAATTTATATTCATCATTACTGTTCCATCAGCCATGCATTTACGGCTAATATTATTTACTATCAGTTCAGTGAATTTATATTCATCATTACTGTTCTATCAGCCATGCATTTCCGGCAGCAATCCGGCTAATATTATTTATTATCAGTTCCGTGAATTTATATTCATCGATGTATTAACAGCTACTTTTCCGGCTAATATTATTTGTTCTCATTTTCATGAATTTATATTCATTTTGATTGCTTTCTCAGCCACCCATTTCGGCTAAGAATTATTTATTATTCGGTCAGTGAATTTTTATTACTCATTCTGACTCCATATATTGAATCCGAAATATACCCTCTTTCATCTGGGATTAACGTTGCTTCATTTTATAGATATCCTAAACGTAATTTTACATACAAACTTGATCTTGTATGCATCACCTCAGTATAGTTGACCTACCTCCCCACCGCGGTACTTTGAGGTACCCCTCACTGATACGTACCTTGTAGGTACCTCAGCCGCGCTACTTCGCCTTACCTGAGGTCGCACTATTGGCTGGCTATCGTTACCAAACCTACTCTCTGTGTATGTTTATGTGATAATGATAATAATAATAATAATAATAATAATTCTTTATTCCAGACACATAAGATAGATACAGTATAAATACAGTACGACCTAATGGTCCATATCACATACACTTCTCGTCAGAGCACAGGTAATAATTATACACAAAGATATATTAATAAAGACACAATAAAATAAAAAAAATACAGTAGGCCTATTTACAGAATAGAGCACATATCACATTTTGTCACAATATAACACAGATAGGCTAACTAAGGCTATTGCTCAATGTTGGTTAACACCTATTGCACAGATCATTGCTCATAGTTCAATTAGACCTATATATTACATTACATACTATGTGTGCAGCAGCTTCTGCCAGTGAGATATAATACGGGATTCATAGATATGATCACTAGACCAAAGAGCTACAATCAGCGTGTTACTGGAGGATTGCAGTCGCTGCGAAAAGCTGTACACCAGTCTCCTGATGACAGCCCGACAGCACTGCACATCCAACAGTGTGCACACCATACCTAGTGCTTTCATATTTAGAGAGACCAATGAACATCTTGAGTATATTATGATAGGATGTACACAGACCATTTATGGTGGCTCTCTTATACTTCCACCACAAATGGGCCGTGTACATAGAGGAACAATATGTCCGGAACAAAGTGACTTTAGTTTCCCAATTACACATGTGGAATTTTCTCAAGATGGTGTTACCACGTAAATATAGCTGTCTGCGCTGACGGCCGATATCTGCATCATCTGAGCAATCGTTTGAGATAATGTGTCCCAGGTATTTTATTTTGTTTACTTCTTGAATAATTTGATTATTGAGTGAGAAATTTGGCAGTATACTTTTATACAGTAATTTTGATCTAAATATAAGAACAGCACTTTTCAGTGGGTTGAATTTAACACAATGTTTACTACCAAAAGATTCACATATATCAAGAAGTTTGCTCAGACCCGCAGAAGACGGTGCAATAATGACCAGATCATCAGCATACATGAGATGGTTGATGATTTTATTCCCACCATAACATCCAATCTGCTCTTTATTCAATTTATCACTTAATTCATCCATATATACATTTAATAAGTAAGGTGAGAGAATACTACCCTGTCTCACTCCATTGGTTACTGTAAAGGAATCCGAAATAATGTTACCCAATCTTACATTAAATGTTTGATTGGCGTACCAGTACTTCAAGATTCTCAGTATATAGGATGGCACTCCCCTTGTTGCTAATTTATCAAACAGGATATTGTGGCAGACTCTGTCAAATGCCTTACTAGCATCAAGAAAGCATGCAAAAATAGAGCTGTTCATTTTGATGTACCCATCCACTAGCTCCTTCAGAGTGTAGATGCACTGGTCCGTACCATGATTCTTTTTAAAACCAAATTGATTACTATTAGTTGAGATATACACTGAGATTCTGTCTAAAATGATTAACTCTAGTATCTTACTTACAATACTGGCAAGGGCAATAGGTCTATAGTTGTCTTTTGATGTAATTTTGCCAGCCTTGTCTTTAATTACTGGTATCAAGGTAACGGACATCATAGATTCTGATAGATTGATATTGTCATTATATTCATATTCTAATTTTGACGTAGTGTTATCAATAAATAATTTATTTTATTCTTGTAACACGAAACCTTCTAATTTATTGTATCATAATCAACGTGTTATTGTCCACTATTTTACGCAATCGGAACCAGTTATTAGAGCTAAGTTCCAAATTGAATTTGTGCCCTGTACCCTAGCAAGATAAGAAATAAAACTTGTGTACCGAACTTGTGTATTCTATGTCATTGGTGGAGATTGATTGAACTAAGAAGTATATGTCAAGGTTAGTTATTAAAATACCACAGAAAAGGATACCTACAAGACCTCAACCAGGGAAGCCTACATCTGTAGGACCTAGACAGGAGAAGCCTATATCAGTCAGGCACAGGGAAACATCTTCTGTCACCATGCCACACAGAAAACCAGGAATATCAGTGGAAACAAAAACAAACCACGATGGAAATCGACTCGCTGGACAACCACCACAAGAGCGACCAAATCAAACACCACGCACGCCGACAACTAAACCTGCAGTCCATCACCCAGCCCAGACACCTCCAACCAAAAGAGCCGCACCACCTAAGATTACAAATACACATCTTCACAGGAAGGAAAATGGATGTCGCATAGCAGCGATAACTACCAAGTATCCGACGAAAGCAGAGGAAGAGAAGCCCCAACAATCCTCACAGTCACCAACTCATAAGAAGCGAAAAGTTATCTTTTAGCAAAGACAGGAAAATGCGTACTGGTTCAGAAACAAATAAAATCATGTACATTACCCTAATGACCCTACTGAAACCATGCATTCATTTCCCAACATTACTATGTAAAATTACTATGAATACGTGCTGTATCTATAAGGCTAATTATTAAAGGAATACTGTGATTTGTTCTGAACATGTTATATTATTATTTCAACTATACTTTTCCCTAACTATTATCAAAATCAGTAACAACAAGTGTGTGCACATCACCACCTTCGTGTATGTCTCCGCGCAGATGCTTTCCTTTATGAACTAGTTAATACACAATCTGTATTATTATATTTGAGGCCACTAGCCACTATGTATTTTGCTATGATGTTCTCTACATCAGGTTACTTCTTATTATCAGACACAAAGGATTCATATAATCATACAGGGTGACCAAAAAAAAAATCCCACATTTCAAAGGTAAATTAAACAAAAATGGTTAAAGATAATCAAAATAATATTTTCACACATGAAACTTCATTCAATACAGTTTTTATTCAACATGTTTTAAAGATGACATCCTCCAAATGGTGGCCGTCATTGTCTATACACACTTGGAGGCGATTTCTGAAGGCTGCCATGGCTCGACGGGTCATGTCGGGTGGAACAGCGGCTATCTCCTGCTGAATAGCAACCTTAAGGGCTTCAAGAGTTTGGGGTCGATGAGTATACACTCGTGATTAAGGGAAACATTTCCCGAAGCACTTGCAATGATCGTCGAGCTGTGTGTGCCATAGCTCCATCTTGCTGAAACCACACATCGATCATTGCAAGTGCTTAGGGAAATGTTTCCGGATCGGGTGATCTCGTTGCGTGGCGATGTTGGGTGGCCGGCACGTTCCCCTTACCTCGCCCCTTGTGATTTTCTTCCTGTGGGGCTACCTTAAATCACGAGTGTATACTCATCGACCCCAAACTCTTGAAGCCCTTAAGGTTGCTATTCAGCAGGAGATAGCCACTGTTCCACCCGACAAGACCCGTCGAGCCATGGCAGCCTTCAGAAATCGCCTGCAAGTGTGCATAGACAATGACGGCCACCATTTGGAGGATGTCATCTTTAAAACATGATGAATAAAAACTGTATTGAATGAAGTTTCATGTGTGCAAATAATATTTTGATTATCTTTAACCATTTTTGTTTCATTTACCTTTGAAATGTGGGAGTTTGTTTTGGGTCACCCTGTATTATTCACTGGGCAAATGTGCCGTGTGCAAAAGGCGTGTGCAAAAGCTTCAACATTTATATTTATTAGTGGCCCCTCCATCATTGACGATATGCCTATTAATATAATAGCCTCCTCTCAAGCGCCCGCGGGTAACCAGTTTGAAACTCCCGCCGCGGGGAAATGGAGTACTACATCATAAGTGTAACGCTACTTCTCTTATGGAATCGTCTTATGATTGGGGTACACACTACGAAAAAACTTTGTAAAAAATAAAAGAGAAAAAATAAACTCAAAACTTGTTTTGTTATAGCTTTCCATCGCGTGGATTTCTTGCGCGTGGATTCTAGCCCAGACCGTGGCAAGCGAGACTCCATTCTGCCTTCCCTTCCCCGCGACCATCCCAGTTCTAGTGAGTCCTTGCTCATTTGTATTTATCTGAGTTGTATTGAACAGGTTTAGACTAGCTAGCACAGGCTACCCAATTGGTATTCCCGCAGGGAAGTGTTAAAATAGGGTACTATTGTGCAGGTGCCTACAATCTTCCAGGATCAGCGCCGCATGTGTTTTTTTTGTTTATGTTTTCTGCGCCTTAGAATTGCTATCAGCTACTAGTTAGGAGGCTCATCTATCCGCAGGAATAGGCTTCTGACCGTCTATATGAGGCAGTTGCTTTTGTATTATTATAGCAGACGCCCTGGTCTAAGAGTTGTCACACGTGGTGTGGGACTTTCAATAGTTCGAGCCTGCTTTGCCCCTCTCGTGGGGCCCCCACGCCAGTTGTCACAGCAGTGTCTTCAGGGGGTAAGGTAAACTACAAGGTGTATGATTACTACAAGCCTCGTGGCCAGCCTCATTAGGGGTCTCCGTAGGGTATAGGGGTTGATATTATTTATAAATATTATTATTATACAATTATAACCCTAAGATATATCCCTCGTTATATGTGTATGTATATTTAACATGTAAACAGGGAGTCAGGAGACGTCCTGATGGTGGTGTGGGGGTGTTTTGGGGGAGGTCTGACTTTCACATATAAGTCGACCCTTCCAATGTTTTTGGCTCGTTGCCTTACGGCGATCTTTCTACGTACTGATGCCTAACCTCGCCTCGTAGGCGAAAGGATAGAGCCAAAAAATTCCGGCGTTGTGTGCAGTAACACGAACCTCCCGGCGGAAAATGCAAAATTCCGAAGAGAGTAATCTCGGCCCGCCGAGCGAACTCGCCCAAACCGATAGCCTAGCACGGCATGACTTTCCTCGCCCGGCTCTAACAGTCTAGTGTACTTTCCTGGCCCGGCGAAAACAGTCTAGTGGGGTTATTTCTATCTAGACCATAGTCAACAGATAGTTATCACGGATTAATTGGGCCAGTGGCACTTTATCACAGGTAAGCAGTTCAAGAGAAAATTAAATTTTCCTAAGACAAGTCAAGCGGAAGGTTAGAGTAGCAGTGCGCTATAGCTAATTTTCCGGCGGACTTGAAGGATAGGATGTTTTAACACCTCTCAGGTTATTCTTATGAGCATTGATTTCTGGAATGTTTTATTTCCAGGTTTTGTCACTCCAGTAGCAGCTTGAGCAGCAGGTGAGGGAGCCGATCACGGCGAGGGGGGGTCTTTAGCTCCATCATGCCTCTGTTTACTCTGTGTGCTACACCTAACTGTCCTCTTCTCCCGGTCTTTGCCCATAAACATTGCATCAGATGTGTAAAGTCCCTCGACAGATCTAGAGGACTTTGGATTTCTAAGAAGTGCACCGTTTGCTCAGAACTCCGGTCAAACGTGTTTGAGAAGAAGGACCATTCGTGCCTTGTAACCCTTCAGGAGGTTAAGACTATCTTTAATATCTACGCAAAAGATGTGGCCCATAAGGCATTAATGTGTGATGACGAAACATTGTGGGAACACTTAGTGATTAAATCTCCAGTGTCAAAAGCAACGTCAGCTAGGTCGACTCCCAAATCGAAAACTAAAACTAAAGCTTTGTCTAAGAAATTAGTAGCGAGAGTAGCGACAGCGACGAGGCAACCCCCCCGACCGCCGCAAACGAGGACGATCTCCTTCGCCGAGGACCAAGTCAGGGTCCAGGTCGAGATCACCTCGTAGAAGAGATCGCCAGTCTTCAGTAGAATCGACGGCGAAGTCTAGTAAAAGAAGGCGGGAAGGCTCTGTGACATCGACCCCTAAATCAGTGAGTGGACATAAAAGTTCCCGCAAGGATGAGACGCTGTCTCGGCGCCAGCCTACGCCGGCGCCGCGGCCACTTTCCTCCGCCTCTGCCTCCGTGTCTGTCCAATCAGGAAACTCGGAGGCGGGGACTGAGGAGACTGAGTCGAATCCCAGGGAAGGGCTTAAAGACTTCGCTACACCTAAGGTAAATCTTGCCGCGCCACATACGGGACCACCGATAGTGTCACAACGGGTGCTGGCGAAACAATATAGGGGTTATACACCATGTACCATACAGCATTATGACATTTCTCAGGCTAGTATTATACCGGACTCCCAACCTCCCGCCGTGCTTAACAGAAGTGTTTGGAGACAATTGGAACCACTACAGGCACAGGCTAGGTATCAGGGCCAAGACAGACAGAGGGGTAATAATAATATTCCCTCCTCGGTCCCGGACTTAGTGTGGCCTTTGAATGAGCCGGTAGTTATACAAAGGCAGAAAACGCCGGAGGTTGAGGAAGCGCCGGAGGTTGTGGAAGTCCCGGAGGATGTAGAAGACCTTAAAATATCCTCAGGACAACCAGTGAACGAGGAAGGCTCTGAGGGGGGTTCAGAGTCTTCCCGGGGATCTCAGATTAAATATGTGACTATAGGTAGCGCCAACGAACTTGACAATTATCTTGATCCCTGACCTCTTCGTAACTCAAAAGGACCTAGAGCAAACTGGCTGTAAATTTCCACACCTATTTCCTGGTGGACTCTTCCCAAATGATCGAAATGTTAGGCCGATTGCTTTCCTTCATTTTTAGTTATAAAACGTTAAGGTGTCCAGATTATTGTCAAGTTCGTTGGTGCTACCTATACAGATGACCTTAATGATATCTTCCATAAAGAAATGAGACAGTATCATATCCCTAGTTCTCAGGTCCCTTCCACTACGGCACCGGTAGATCCCCCGATTGAATCGACAGTGAGGCCCTTACAACCTACCGGATTTCAATCTCCTAATACTGCCATGCCCCATCTTAACGTCAATCAAACGACCACCACAGCGAGTGACACAACAATGTCCGCCGCCTTGACAACTACGAATGTCCGAGTTATCACGGATATTACACCTCCTCCCCAAGACAAAATTTCACATAGAAAAGGCCCTATGCCACTTCTATATGGGCCTGATTGTTCATGGGTTCCGGCTATAGCCAAGAACGTTCACATGGCACAGACGACAATATCGGGGGAGATTTCGGTCCCGAGTGACTGGACCATAGAGGTGAGCAAAAGCAAGAAACTGAGGGCAAAGGATATGCAAGATATAGGCTGTTGGATGTTACTATTAAGGCTATACCTAATGTCTATAACCCTGATTTCTTCGTGTATTCGTCAACTCCGGCTTTGCCCCCTGCCTCATCTGCAAGACTCTTTGCCGACTGGACAAAATCTGACGGCGTCAACGACATAAAAGCTCTGAACGCATTAACGCCAGAATTGGATACAATTCCGGCGCTAGATCAAACACACAGTCCAGTCTTGCAGGTGGGGCAGGTAGGTGTGGGTCCGTGGGGGGACTGGGAAGCTGAGGCGCAACAGTTTGCAGCTACCATTACAACTAAATCATTCCACCAAATTCCTCAAGAAACCCACTCTTGGTTCTCACTCCCCATAAATAAGGCAGGAGGGGTGTCCCAAGCTCTCTTTGATTTTCTTTCGGCCCCCAAACTTGCTCTCTATGAGTTAAGGAAACTAAAATACCCCAAAAACGAAATACCCCTAACCCCGAGACACCAACACCCAGAGAAAAACTAACCACCACAGACGAAGGAAAAGTACCAGCGGCGTAAGTACCAAAAGACAAGAAGAAGAGAAAGAGGGAAGAGACAAACAACACCAGCGCCAGTAAGCTGGCCGCACCCATCACCGAGTCAAGGCCAAGGCCTCATACCAAAAAAAAGTCCCACCAACCAGGCAAGAAACAAAAAACAAAAGACCCATTGTCCAAAAGTTCTATTCTCTCAACCCTTTTAAATAAACATGTGCATATAACCTACAACAAATAACTACACCCCATGTAAACCAAAACCTTGCAATTATAACCTGTCTCAAAATGTAGGATACCTAATATAAATCCATTCTCTCAACCTTTTAATTAAATATGTATTAACAACCTACAACAAATAACTACACCCCCATGTAAACCAAAACCTTGCAATTATAACCTGTCTCAAATGTAGGATACCTAACATAAATCCATTCTCTCAACCTTTTAAATAAACATGCATCAACAACCTACAACAAATAACCACATTCCCCGGAGATGAAGAATAGCTCCACCATACACGTTAATCCCCACACACCCACATACACACCTTCCTTTTTTAATCACCCTGTATCGCTCTTTCCCATAAAAATCAGACAAGCCACACATCTGCCTGTTTCACAAATAGGGAAACCTCACCCCTATGCTTCTGTTTTTAAGGTTAAGCTCAATATGTATGTGAGCAGGAAGAACCCTGCGTTACAATGTTCATTACTCCTTTTATCATCATTATGTATGTATAACTTTTCCCTATGCCATGATATAATTATATGCTAAGTATATAGGTATGCAGCCCGACGCGAGTAATGAAAAACCCCAAGACTTATATATGTATCTTAGGACTCTCGCTGCCACCATCTTTACACCTACAAAACCACTCCTATACATGCCTTCCTTTTGATCACCCTGTATCGCCCTTTCCCATAAAAATCAGACAAACCACATACCTATCCCTGTTTCGCAAATAGAAAAATGTCACCCCTATGCCTCTGTTAAATAGTTCAGTCCTATAGGTATGTAAGAAGTAAGAACTCCATTTTATAATGTTCATTACTCCCTTCTATAATCATTATGTATATATAACTATTTCCCTATGTCATGATTTACTTGTAGTCTAGATGTATAGATAGGTAGCCAGAATACGAGAATAAGAACTCCAGTACCTAGATACATATATCTGATATCTTAGGACTCTCGCTACCACCATCTCTACACCTACAACAGCAACCCTGTGCAGGTTCTCCCTTTTGATCACCCTGTATTGCCCTTTCCCCAAAAAATCAGACCAGACACATACCTGTGGCCGGCTCACAGTAGCCTCGCTTGAGGCCCCCCTCAGTTCAACCCCCGACCCCCTTATTCCCTTGAACATGCTTATTATAAATTATTTATTCAGACCCCCACCGTCCAGTATATTTTCTGACCATTTATGTTATTCCTCACATACTACCCATTAAGAATAACAACTCCTCTACCCTATAACCCCGACCCACGAATGGTGGGCCGTGCGAGGCTAGAACAACAACCTCTTAATCCCTAAAACCACCCTACTACCCTTTGACCTTGACACTGAAGAAAATCAACCCCCACGATCAACCCCAATCAACTTCAGCAGAACAGAGTATAAAAACCTATCAATATCAGCCAAGGGTACCCATAGATCAAAAGTAGAACACTTGAACAGACTAAATTAACCTAGGAAACTAGATGCCCCATATCATACAGGTGCGGCCCCCACCATACCACAAGGGACCCATAAAGCCCCAAGCACGCCAGCCAAGCGTAGTAATGACCTTGACCCACAGGCAACCCACCACCATTCTTGCCAAACACCAGGTGAGTTGTATCCTGTTTATTATTCCTAGGGGGTAGAGGAGAAACGGATATAAATTAAATGTTTAAACCTGGAAAGATGAATTGGCCTAGGCTATAAAAATTATACCGGGTCGGCATTTGACTTACTTGTAAACATGTATGTGTAGGTTATCTGTGGTAGTCCCAGTAATATCTATGAAGTACTTCTAGTATTAAAGGAACTTAGCTGTGATGCAAAGAGTGTAGGTTAGGTGATGGACATGTCGATAGGTGAAGATCAGTGAAGTTCTGTTGTTATGTGGCAGCAACTGGTGGTTTGTTGTGAACGGGACGAAGTCTCTGTGTGAAGAGTGCTGAGATTCCCTTTTATCGTAACAATATAAAATATATTTAAGGGTTATATATCGTCCCCCGTGATTAAATAATAAGGGAAAATAAACTAAGATATAATTGGTGCAACCACAGTAATATTTATCCACAAAGATAAATAAAGTAATGCGTATAAACAAAAAGGAACCAGCTGTCGTGAACCCGGGAAATTCAAACTACGGTATAGATACCAGCTAGGATTCACGACATACTCCGCCACCAGTTATATACAAAGTATTTACAATTGTCCCGTCCCGATCATGGATCGCCACAACTGCGAGGAATCCAAAGCAGCCCGACGTGACGGCCTCTGAGGGGTATCACCTCGGTCCGCTCCAGTAGCAGGAAGGATATTATCAGAGTTCGGCTTGCTGTCGCCATCCACTACCTCTAAATCTATCTCTAGTGGGTATAGCTTAACCACCGGTCTGGTGGTCAAACCGGCTCCTGTTTTTACCTGAACTCCCCTACATTCGTGGTCAGGACCACGAAGAAGTTTCATTATCCGACCTATACACCAAAAAAGTCGGGGGCCGTCATCATGTACTAGAACGACGTCCCCAACTTGTGGCGATGCTATCCCTCTTTTTACCATTAAGTGACGATGTTGCTCCCTGAGTGATATTAAATAATCAGTGCTCCACCTTTTCCACAGGTCATGTGAGAGTTTTGGGACATATTGGAAGCGTTGGTTGACGGAATCGTTGTTACGCCACGTCGTGTGCTTGAGATCTTCATCCGTGACTTCCCGCCTTGGAAAGCTTCTGATCCGCCTCCCATGAACCAGTTGTGAAGGAGTGATGGGTAGAGGGTCTTCAAGATCACTGTAGCTGTAGCCAAGCGGGCGATCATTGACTGTGGCCTCGAGCTCCAGTAATACCGTATTCAGTTCCTCTGTGGTAACCAATGCTCGACCCAGTACCTTCTTCAAGCCAGTCTTTAGGATGCCAATGACCCATTCCCATATGGCACCGAACCATGGCGCCCTGGCCGGTATAAACCGCCACTCGCACTTGAAATCCGCTAGAGTACCTTTTAACCTTGCATCATCCATCAACTCCCGTAATGTACTGGCTCCGCTAACAAATGTGGTGGCATTATCACTCATCATAATCTCAGGGTAACCCCTACTGCTACTAAACCTACGGAACGCATGCAAAAATGATTCGCAGGAGAGGTTAGACACCGTCTCTACATGGACCGCTCTAGTAACTGCACAGGTGAATAAGACTACATATAGTTTACTTACAGTACCCACCTTCTCTTTTACTGGCAAGGCACCTGTGTAGTCAACCCCCATTACCTGGAAAGGACTCACTTCCTGAACCCTAAACTCCGGCAATGGAGGGGCCTGTACAGCACGGTATGATGTACCTTGCAATCTCTTGCAGACGATACATCCCCTTAAGGCTTTCTTTACTACCTGTCTAATCTTGGGGATCCACCATCTTTGTCTTATGTAATTTACAACATAACTAACACCACTATGGTTACACACTTTGTGGCAGTAATTACTAAGGAGAGTGGCTATACAATGTTTATTAGGGATAAGGATAGGATACTTGGCGCAATCATGTAAAGCTGAAAAGTGTAGCCTACCTCTACAGCGTATCATGCCTCCCTCCTTATAGAGGCCTAACTGCTTCACTATATTGCTTGGTGTGCCCTGTCCTTTTGACAAATAGTGGTGTTCCTCAGAGTAAGCTCTCTCTGAGCTACCTTAATCATGGCTGACTCTGCTGCTCTTAATTTCGGCACCGTCAAGTATGCCGGTTTTGCCTGATAATTCCCTTGTGTCTTCTCTTTAAGAGTCTTAATAAACCTAAGGACCCATGCCATTACATGCCATGACTTCATATATGAGCCATACCGGTCCCAATTCAATATGGCAGTAGGGGCAACCGGTACTGGCAATGACAGGGTTCCTTCTTGACTCATGTTACAACCCACAGTCATGTCCCCTCCTATTGAGCCCCCTATTGGGCCATGATCAGGCCATAGCATTTGGTGAGGTAGCCATGTGGGCCCTCCCCACCAAAGCGAAGAAGCAACTAAGGACACATATGAAATCCCTCTGGTAACTAGATCACTGGGGTTGCCCTCTGTGGACACATAACGAAAATGAGCGCCGGGGACTAATGACTTTATCTCATCAACTCTATTTTGAACATATATAGGCAAAATCTTTTTACTAGACAACCAGCATAGGGTTATCTGGCTGTCCGACCAGAGGTATACATTCTCTATAATCAGCTCCTCCGCGTAGGTCTCACATATATAACATGCGAGACGAGCTCACATAGCGAAACTGTGTAATCTCCCGCATCCTAGTCAGGAGGTCAGTGCTCTGAAAGATTTTTTCGCGTCATTTGAGTGTGCGTTAGAGTCATTACGCTCTATGGATGTAACAGTAAGTGAAATATGTGCAGTACTGTTGCATAATAAACTTCCTAGTGCACTCTCTGAAGTGATTAAGCGTGAATTAAAAGACAACTGGCTGGATGTGGATGAATATGTTCGTGTGTTTAAGACTGAAGTGTGCAATCTAGAAAGTAGACATAATCCACTAGAACAGTTTGGGGCGACCGCCACAGCAGCATATGCAGTGTATCAGAAACCCGATACCAAGCAGAAGTATGGATGTAAGTTGTGTTTAAAGACAGGACATTTTTGGGCAAAGTGTGCAAAATACAAGAACAGTCCCGCCAAGGCCAATAGAGCAAGGCAGTTGAAATTGTGCGTCGGGTGCCTGTCGTCAGAACATGGCAGCCAGGGGTGTACTAACCCTAAAATTAGGTCGTGCCGATTCTGCCAACAGAAACATTTTAATTATTTGTGTCCGATGCCACGCCTTGAACAAACTGGACAACCAGCAGCTCCTGAACCAACAGTGACCATGGCTGTGGCTTCGGGCCGTAATGCAGTGTTGTTGCCTACCATTCAGATTCCCTTGACCGACAGAAACGGTCATACCAGTAAAGTAAGAGTTTTGTTGGACCAATGTTCGCAGCATACCTTCATCTTGCGCTCTGCTTTATCGCAGCTTGATTACGTTAGGGTCAGTAAGGAACAGCTAAGGCTCCAGGGATTTACTGGCTCACTTGGTAGTACTGAGTATGAAATTATAGAGTTAATCTATCATCACAGAAGAAGGGTGCGTACATTGAGGGCCGTTGTGGTGGAGGAGTTACCAGTATACAAACCAGGGAGAGGATTAGAGATGGAGGTAAATGCTATCAAGGCTCGGGGTTACAAATTAGCCGATCCAGGTATCACTGATGGAGATATGATAGGGGTACTGATTGGGGCGGACTTTTATTACCACTTTGTGCATTCAGGCTATGTCAGGGAAGGAAGTATAGTTATGTTACCCACAATTTATGGTTATGCACTGAGTGGCACTTATCAGTCAGATATAGAAGAGACCCATGTAGAGTTAGTCACTGTTCTTAAGTTAGCAGTAGACCCTTTAGTGGAGATACAGGAAGATATTGGCAGGAATTCTCCAGAAATAAAGGATCTGACAGCTCTATGGGACTTGGACCATATTGGTATAAGTCCTAATGAGACTGGTAAGGGTGGGGAGAAAGTCTTAAATAGATTTTCTGAAACGGTACAGTATTCCGAAGCACAGGCACAGTATATAGTGGAACTGCCGTGGAGAGATAACATAGATAATTTACCTGATAACTTTAAGTTAGCCCTGGGCAGAATGAGAGGCTTGCAGCGTAAGTTTATAAAGGATCCCAACTACTGTCAACAGTATACAAAGGTTCTGGATAATCAGATAGAAAGGGGGTTTATTGAAAGGGTAGAAAACAGGAATCAAGCTGGTCATCCCATTCACTACTTAGCTCACCATGGTATTACCAAGGATAGTGTTACTACGCCTGTACGGATAGTGTTTGACTGTTCGGCTAGGATGGACGAGAAGGCGTTCAGTCTGAATGACTGTCTCCATACAGGTCCATCGCTAGTGGCTGACCTCACCCAGGTGCTTCTGCGCTTTAGATGCCATCAATTTGCCTGGGTGAGTGATATTGAGAAAGCATTTCTCATGGTGGGGTTGAGTGAGAAGGATAGGGATGCTACTAGGTTTCTGTGGCCCGTTGATCCCTTGGATGTTGCAAGTCCTTACATTGTCTACCAGTTCCGTGCAGTTCTGTTCGGGGCCACCTGTTCCCAGTTCCTCCTTAATGCTACCATTCAAAAACACCTGTCTATGATACAGGAGAACAGTGAAGTAGTTAATAAGCTAAAAAGGGGGTTGTATATTGATAGCTTACAGGGGACTGGTGATGATGTAAGTGATTTGCAACAACAATGTTGGGATGCCCGTAGAATATTTTCCAGCGCTAACCTGTCTTTATGTGAGTGGGTCACAAATAATGAGAGTTTGCGGGAACTGTTGCACCTGAAGGGTATAGCTTCTGCCAAACAAGACGGGGTTAAGGTACTTGGCGTTGAGTGGCTAACTGATAAGGATATGTTACAGGTTAATTGCCGCGGAAGTAGCCCTGCATTGGTTACAAAACGCGAGGCTCTAAGTCTAACCGCGAGTGTTTTCGATCCTCTAAGAGTGTTGCTACCGGTAACCATCCGGGCGCGGAGGTTCGTACAGGACTTGTGGAGATTAGAGTGTGGGTGGGATGTCCCCATTCCAGATGACATGAGAGCTAACTGGCAGGGTATTTATAACGATATGATAGATAGTACAGGTATCATGTTTCCCCATCAGGTCACTAATTCTAAGAGGGTTACGCTACACTTATTTAGTGATGCTAGCTCAGTGGCATATGGTGTAGCGGCCTATGCGGTTGGTGATGAGGTGAGTAAGTTAGTAATGGCCAAATCTAAGGTGGCGCCTATTAAGTCCCTCACCATACCTAAGATGGAGTTGACTGCTGTTCTTCTCGCAGCTCGTCTCGCATGTTATATATGTGAGACCTACGCGGAGGAGCTGATTATAGAGAATGTATACCTCTGGTCGGACAGCCAGATAACCCTATGCTGGTTGTCTAGTAAAAAGATTTTGCCTATATATGTTCAAAATAGAGTTGATGAGAAAGTCATTAGTCCCCGGCGCTCATTTTCGTTATGTGTCCACAGAGGGCAACCCCAGTGATCTAGTTACCAGAGGGATTTCATATGTGTCCTTAGTTGCTTCTTCGCTTTGGTGGGGAGGGCCCACATGGCTACCTCACCAAATGCTATGGCGTGATCATGGCCCAATAGGGGGCTCAATAGGAGGGGACATGACTGAGGGTTGTAACATGAGTCAAGAAGGAACCCTGTCATTGCCAGTACCGGTTGCCCCTACTGCCATATTGAATTGGGACCGGTATGGCTCATATATGAAGTCATGGCATGTAATGGCATGGGTCCTTAGGTTTATTAAGACTCTTAAAGAGAAGACACAAGGGAATTATCAGGCCGCCTACCTGGCAAGAGGCGGGTGGATTTGTTTACATCCGCCGCAAGTGTAACCTCGGCGAATCGCGTTGGGGAAAATTATGTTTTTGCCCCCTACTGTTTAAATATATGAAGATTTCAATAAGTCCTGGGGATAAGGGGTGGGGAGGGGCTTGCCCACCCCTCAACATATTTTGTATCCCACGGCAAACGGTTATGGCCAAATACAGCTATTTTTCGCTAGTGGGGGGGGGGGGGGGGATAGATTGTTACTTAACCCTCTCCGACATATGACGCGATTTTGAGGCTATTGGGGATACTTTAAAGCCTTTGTTACCATCAGGGGTATTTAGAAACCTTAATTTAGTTTAGTTACTTCAATCTCTGCAGTTGTCTTTGAGTTAGCTGTGGGCAGAACTCTAATTTTGGAGAGGTAATTATAAGAGTGAGAGAACTCTATTTCTTATTGCTAATCTGGCAACCTCTGAGTCATAAATGCGTGAAAGGGTTAATGGGTAAATATGCATTTCCTATTATTATCACACATCAAAACACCTTTACACAACTCGTAGATAAAAAAGATAAAACAAAATTGTTTAGCAATTCAATTACATAAACTTTATATTGACCTCGAATTATTCCTGGCGAGCGATATCGAGCCTCTACTTTTAGAAGGAATCGGCCTACGGCCGGACATTTTTCTACCAAAAAATTTACACATTTACCTTAAGAGGGGGTCTAGGCCCCTAGGGGGTGTTTTTCTAAGCTTGATGGAGGTCTAGCGAGGAAACTCAAAAATATATTAATAAATGGATATATATAGACCAAAAACCAAGCACTACCCCCTTAAACAGACCAAACATCCTAAATTGTGAACGAGTGGTGATGTGGGGAGGGGAGGGACACTAGAGGGGGGAATGGTGGGGGGAGGAAGGGGGCAGGTTGTCAACATAGACTACATATAACCTAGACTCAAAAGCGTGACGTCACACGGTTATTTTGCCGGGCGTCCTAGGGATTTGGTGGCAGCACTGTTGTATGATCCAACAACCAAAGTACCTCAGTGGCTTGTCCTTATTATAGATAGTCCTTGATGTCTGTGCGCCTGCCAGATTCTTGGCCAGCTGACTTGCTGCAGTGTTACCAAAGTGAAGGGAATATCCGCAAAAACGAGGGAGCAATAGATTAAAGAGGGAACGTATTTAAGAGTTAATTAAAGTTGGTAAAAACACTTGTAAATTATTTAGGGTAAATATCTATAATTGCACCTATACGAGCTAAACAAATATTATTGTATTTAACAGGAAGGTATGATGAGGTAAGTGATGTGGTATAGGTGGCAATATGCGGAAATGGATTAGGCCTATAAGCCCCCCATACCCCCATAGGTTAGGCTAGGTTAGGTTAGGTAAGGTTGTTAGTAAGGTTGTTAGGTTAGGTTAGGTAGGTTGTTAGGCTAGGTTAGGTTAGGTAAGGTTGTTAGGTTAGGTTAGGTAAGGTTGTTAGGTTAGGTTAGGTTAGGTTAGGTTGTTAGGCTAGGTTAGGTTAGGTTGTTAGGTTAGGTTAGGTAAGGTGTTAGGTTAGGTTAGGTAAGGTTGTTAGGTTAGGTTAGGTTAGGTTGTTAGGTTAGGTTAGGTTAGGTAAGGTAAGGTTGTTAGTCTAGGTTAGGTTAGGTTGTTAGGCTAGGTTAGGTAAGGTTGTTAGGCTAGGTTAGGTTAGGTTGTTAGGCTAGGTTAGGTAAGGTTGTTAGGTTAGGTTAGGTAAGGTTGTTAGGTTAGGTTAGGTTAGGTTAGGTTGTTAGGTTAGGTTAGGTTAAGGTAAGGTAAGGTTGTTAGGCTAGGTTAGGTTAGGTTGTTAGGCTAGGTTAGGTAAGGTTGTTAGGCTAGGTTAGGTTAGGTTGTTAGGCTAGGTTAGGTAAGGTTGTTAGGTTAGGTTAGGTAAGGTTGTTAGGTTAGGTTAGGTTGTTAGGTAGGTTAGGTAAGGTAAGGTTGTTAGGTTAGGTAGGTTAGGTTGTTAGGCTAGGTTAGGTTAGGTTGTTAGGTTAGGTTAGGTTGTTAGGTTAGGTTAGGTAGGTTGTTAGGTTAGGTTTAGGTTAGGTAAGGTTAGGTTGTTAGGTTAGGTTAGGTAAGGTTGTTAGGCTAGGTTAGGTTAGGTTAGGTTGTTAGGTTAGGTTAGGTAAGGTTGTTAGGTTAGGTTAGGTAAGGTTGTTAGGTTAGGTTAGGTTAGGTTAGGTTGTTAGGCTAGGTTAGGTAGGTTGTTAGGTTAGGTTAGGTAAGGTTGTAGGTTAGGTTAGGTAAGGTTGTTAGGTTAGGTTAGGTTAGGTAGGTTGTTAGGCTAGGTTAGGTTAGGTTAGGTTAGGTTGTTAGGTTAGGTTAGGTAAGGTTGTTAGGTTAGGTTTAGGTAAGGTTGTAGGTTAGGTTAGTTAGGTTAGGTTAGGTTGTTAGGCTAGGTTAGGTTAGGTTGTTAGGTTAGGTTAGGTAAGGTTGTTAGGTTAGGTTAGGGGTAAGGTTGTTAGGTGTTAGGTTAGGTTAGGGTTAGGGTTGTTAGGTTAGGTTAGGTTAGGTAAGGTAAGGTTGTTAGGTTAGGTTAGGTTAGGTTGTTAGGCTAGGTTAGGTTAGGTTGTTAGGCTAGGTTAGGTTAGGTTGTTAGGCTAGGTTAGGTAAGGTTGTTAGGTTAGGTTAGGTTAGGTTGTTAGGCTAGGTTAGGTAAGGTTGTTAGGTTAGGTTAGGTTGTTAGGCTAGGTTAGGTAAGGTTGTTAGGCTAGTTAGGTAGGTTGTTGTTAGGTTAGGTTAGGTTGTTAGGCTAGGTTAGGTTAGGTTGTTAGGCTTAGGTTAGGTTAGGTGTTGTTAGGCTAGGTTAGGTAAGGTTGTTAGGTTAGGTTAGGTTAGGTTGTTAGGCTAGGTTAGGTTAGGTGTTAGTCTAGGTAGTGTTAGGTAGGTTAGGTTAGGTTGTTAGGCTAGGTTAGGTAAGGTTGTTAGGTTAGGTTAGGTTAGGTTAGTTAGGTTAGGTAAGGTTGTTAGGTTAGGTTAGGTTAGGTTGTTAGGTTAGGTTAGGTTAGTTAGGTAGGTAAGGTTGTTAGGTTAGGTTAGGTTAGGTTAGGTTGTTAGGCTAGGTTAGGTGTTAGGCTAGGTTAGGTAAGGTTGTTAGGTTAGGTTAGGTTAGGTTGGTAGGCTAGGTTAGGTTAGGTTGTTAGGCTAGGTTAGGTAAGGTTGTTAGGTAGGTTAGGTTAGGTTAGGTTAGGTTAGGGTTAGGTTAGGTTAGGTAAGGTTGATAGGTTAGGTAAGGTTGTTAGGTTAGGTTAGGTAAGGTTGTTAGATTAGGTTAGGTAAGGTTGTTAGGTAGGTTAGGTAAGGTTGTTAGGCTAGGTTAGGTTAGGTAAGGTTGTTAGGTTAGGTTAGGTTAGGTAAGGTTGTTAGGTAGGTTAGGTTAGGTTTAGGTAGGTTAGGTAAGGTTGTTAGGTTAGGTTAGGTAAGGTTGTTAGGTTAGGTAGGTTAGGTACGGTTGTTAGGTTAGGTTAGCTAGGTTAGGTTAGGTAAGGTGGTTAGGTTAGGTTAGGTTTAATGTCCTCTCTGAAACTATGTAAAATCCGTGAATCCGTGTCACATCTAGATTGATAGACTTTTGTCAGAGGAGGCGGAATGCCCTTATAATCCAGTTCCGCATATTGCCACCTATACCACATCACTTACCTCGTCGTACCTTCCTGTTAAATACAATAATATATTGTTTAGCTCGTATAGGTGCAATTATAGATATTTACCTTATTTAGTATACATTATGTATATATAAGCAAGATGAAAACATTAAGTATACATAATATACATTAAGTATACATTATACACTATAAAACATACTCATATATGATGCAAGCTGTACACCTTCAAGCAACACAACATTAACATGTCATTTTGAATATATATTATTATGTTACATGTTATGTAGATGTTACTTTGTAAAGTAGCACTACAACTGGACATTTATACTTATGACATCTAGGGATATTGTGTCCCACCATTGACGTTGGCAACTCCAGAATCACACATCAACAATGGCGGGTGTTGGAGGAGTTTTGCTTGTGTACCTCCTCATAATGGCGACATTTACACGATGACTGGCGCCTTTACAGTAGCCTCTACTTATGTCTATTTAACTATGTCATGTCTGCAGAGTCTCTGGATAACGTTCAATTGATTATTAATAGTTATTAGTACAAGGTAGGGATTATTACGAATTAATGGGGACCAAGGATAGTCAATATAATGTCTTTGGGGCCCCTCCTCTCCCATTGTCCTTTGCGATCGTGCAGCCATCTCTCGAACGCGCGGCTCCCTATTTACAGATTTGTGGCGTCTTCTTTCGACTCTAGGTAATAATTATGTACTCTATGGTTGTCAGGTAGAGGTCAGGACAGGAGGGGGGGGGGGGTCAGAGGAGAGAGAAGGAGGGAAGAACAGAAGGGGAGGGGAGGGAGGGGAGGGGAGGGGAGGAAGAGGAGGGGAGGGGAGGGGAGGAGGTGAGGGGAAGGGAGGAAGAGGAGAGGAGGGGAGGAAGAGGATGGGAGGAGGAGGAAGAGGAGGGGAGGGGGAGGAAGAGGAGGAGGAGGGAAGGAAGAGGAGGAGGAGGAAAGGAAGAGGAGGAGGAAAGGAAGAGGAGGAGGAGGAGGAGGAGGAGGGGAGGAAGAGGAGAAGAGAGGAGGAGGGGAGGGGAGGGGAGGAAGAGGAGAGGAGGAGGAGGAGGGGAGAAAGAGGAGAGGAGAGGAGGGGAGTGGAGGAAGAGGAGAGGAGGAGGGGAGTGGAGGAGAGGAGGGGAGAGGAGGGGAGGGGAGGGGAGTGGAGGGAGAGGAGGGGAGGGGAGGGGAGTGGAGGGAGAGGAGGGGAGGGGAGGGGAGTGGAGGGGAGTGGAGGGGAGGGAGAGGAGAGGAGGGGAGGGGAGGGGAGAGGAGGGGAGGGGAGGGGAGTGGAGGGAGAGGAGGGGAGGGGAGGGGAGTGGAGGAAGAGGAGAGGATGAAGAGGGGAAATTTTTTATTTTAATACCACGAATTTTCCGAGTGTTTTTTATAAAAGAAATTGTTCATTTGCATCAATATATAGTGTTTGTAATTAATTAGAAATCTCGGGAAAACCTATTTTCCCCATAAGGCCTACTGATCGATGTTGAGACACGCCCCCGATAGTGATTTGAAAAGACATTAGCCTAACCTAACAACCTTACCTAACCTAACCTAGTATTATGGGTGGGGGCTGCTGCCCCCACACCCCTGCTGGTTGAGTACTAATCCCTTGGTAAAAAAATTTTTTTTTTACTATCGATTATACGAAGGTGAAAGAAAGTCGATGAAGTATACGGTGTTTACTCTGCAATCTTCAGCTTTGATTGTACATGATAACGGGAAAGTACCGTATTGACAACCTTGTTACGAAACATAAATTTTAGTAGCATACTTTTATATTAGGGTTTTCCGAGGGTTTAACACATTTTCATATGATCTTTAGAGCTATTGATAACTGGAAGTACCGTATTGACAACCTTGTTACGAAAAAGACATTTTAGTACCATACTTTTTTATTAAGTTTTGCCGAGGGTTAAAACAAATTTTCTTATGATCTTTAGAGCATATAGATTCAATATTTATCTTCAAATATATCAACAAAATTTGTGGAATTAAAATAACATTGAACCGGAAGGGGAGAGGAGGGAGTGGAGGAAGAGGAGAGGAGAGGAGGAAGAGGAGAGGAGAGGAGGAAGAGGAGAGGAGGGGAGGAAGAGGAGAGAAAGAGAGGAAGAGGAGGGGAGGGGAGGAAGAGGAGGGGAGGGGAGGGGAGGAAGGGGAGGGGAGGGGAGGAAGAGGAGGGGAGGGGAGGAAGAGGAGGGGAGGGGAGGGGAGGAAGGGGAGGGGAGGGGAGGAAGAGGAGGGGAGGGGAGGGAAGGGAGAGGAGAGAAGGAAGAGGATAGGAGGGGAGGGGAGGAAGAGGAGAGGAGAGGAGGGGAGGGGAGGAGGAGGGGAGGAGGAGGGGAGGGGAGGAAGAGGAGGGGAGGGGAAGGAATGCAGAACATAGAGGGGGGGGGGGGATTATTAGTAAGATCCTGTGTAGCGGGTAGAACTGTTTTTCCGATGCCTATTTACTAAGAAATATTGAACAATATCTTTACCCTAACCTAACCAAAATCTAACCTAATCTAGTATATTAGTGGACTATTTATGAATGTAAAATATAGAAATATATTGTATCATTACTAAATTAACGAGATATATGAACAGTTCTGCCCGATACACAGGATTATAGCGAAACGAGCAGGGATAGACATTTAGGAGTGCGGGGGCGGGGGGGGGGGAACAAGGGAGGAAGGTGGAGGTTGGGGGGGAGGGGAGGGGAGGGGGCGTCAACGATATCACCCCATTCGCTAGTTTGTACCTTAATAATTAAAGAGTTAACGTACCCCTTTATGTTCACCGCACCTCACCAACATAATGTATACACGGCAAATTGTTTATGTTATGACCTAAACATCCTGGAAGTCAACGATATTCCCGTATTTACTGTTTGTTATAATATAGGCTGACGACACAGCAGACACGAACCGGCTCATTCAGTCATAAGTCTATATATTTCTTGTGTGTATCCAATATTGTACCTGCATGACTACATTAGCGTTAATAGAATATCGGTACCCACTTATTCTGCAAATATATACACGAAAATATTCCCATACGCACCTAAAATATGGTAAAATTCGAAGAGCCAGAGACGATACGTCCATCTGCTTCCAGGATAATGTTAGCACTGAGTAATGACGTCACATTCAAACGCCGCCTGCCCGACAATCCACGAGTCCTGTTCGAATTTATAGATAGTTAATTAATCAACTTCCGCATTACCTTCAGGCTTAGGATATTATCTGAACATAGTGTGTTTGATCTTAAGTATTTGGCAGTTGTTGAAAGCTGCATATAGGGCTTGTGGTGCAGACATTTATCGTTATTAAACCAAAATCCTGGCATCGATGTCAACCTCGCCATAAAACAGATGAAGTAAAACATGCGCACAAGTCAAATGATATAATTACTATTTGTACAGTTGGCCACATAAATGTGTACACAGGAAAATATATATGATTTTTATTTTATTTTTAGCTTGAAGGTCTGTTTCTTTTCGTCTGACGGTAAATTGCAAAGTTCCCATCAAGATTTTTCAGTTATTTCGAAGATTTTGTAGTGAAATATGGCGCTAATTACATAAACTTGGTTTTTATATGATGCAGAGACATAGTAGTTTCATATTTGTGCATTAACCTCTCCGCGGCGCACAGGGGGTTTTCTACAGGGTAAGACTGTGCGCACCTATGATGATTTTGGGACCTATTGCAAATTTCGATAAAAAGTACATCATCGTGTAGGGAATGTTTGCGTGCATCGGCCCATATATATTTGACCCCCCAAAAAATGTCTGGGGGGGGGGGGGGAACGGTCCGTAGTTGAAAAATGTGGATCGAATGGCACCGCGCGGCTAGATTGTCATCGAGCGGCGAGATTTCCCTGCCGAATATTTACGCGCGCAGGGGATAGAAGGAGAGGGAGGAGGGGGTGGGTTACCGCGTATTATCACGTATATGTCCATTTTTGAGCCCTTTTAGGCTATGTAGAGTATGTATACGTGTGTAGGCCACCCATATAACAATGAATATGCCTCATAGTGACCAAAAATTGCAATATATAAGGGAATTATAAGAGAATTTTTAGGCGGGAATGAAGATGTGTTGGAGGTTTGGCGGCAATTTATGAGCTGAGAGTGTGGTTTACGCCATACATATCACGTATATCTTGTACGTAGAGCACTGTCATGCTATAATACAGACTTGTACGTATGTATACGTGCCATATATCAAAATATATACCGCATATAGACCAATTCATGCGATATTTACGCACATTATCAATGAGTTTCTATGCGTGAACCAAGGTGTGAGTGAGTTGTGCTGGGAATGAAAGGGGGAGAGGGTGTGTTACGCCATAAATATCACGTAAATCTTGTATTTAGAGCACTGTCATGCTATAATAAAGACGTGTACGTATGTAGGCGTCCCATATAACAAGGAATATACCGCATATAGCCCAATTGATGCGATATTTACGCAAATTGTGAATGTGTTTCTAGCAGACGGAAGCCTGAAAGGGGGGGTTGGGGGTGGGTGGGTGGGAGGGAGGGAGGGAGGCATGCAGGGGTGCAGGGAGGGAGTGAGTGAGTCGTGAAGAGAAGGAAGGCAGGCAGATCTCTAGATAGATAACCAGCTGTGTGACAATTGTGAAGGCGCCCGAGGCGTATGGATGCCTTGGGATTTTGAACCTTATGTCTTCCAGGTGTCTGGTGTTTGTTGCCACCAAGAGTTTTACAATAACATGAGTCAGGAATGGAGAGAGAGAGAGAGAGAGAGAGAGAGAGAGAGAGATAGAAACTGAGACATGCGTATGTCGTACGTATATATGGACTTCAGAATTGCATTTTTATGCAAGCAGACATTGCATTTTAGACACAGCCCGTAGCCTAGTAGGTAGAGCTCTCGTCTCACACACGAGGGGTCGGGGGTTCAATCCCCGGCCGGGCGGAGACAAATTGGGCTTGTCTCCTTTCATGTGTTAGCCTCGGTTCACCTAGCTGTAAATAGGTACCTGGAATAAGTGGACGACGTTGTGACGTCCCATCTGGGGTTGGCAAAAATGGTACAAGGCGAGATGGGTATCATATGGTTCACCTAAGCTGATGGCTACCTAAGCCTTCGGGCGAGACGGTACCGTCAATAGTGAGAATGGTACCATACAGATCCACCCTAAGCCTTCGTTTCCGATGTCGCCAATTGGCTAAAAATACAGACTACACACACATCCACAGCCATTCCAACGATACATATAACACCTACACATATAGGAGGCGGGAAATAACGAGCATGCTCACTCCCGCAATACAACTAGAGTAAGTACAACTAGAGTAAGTACATGTGAAGTACCACAGAAACATGTAGGCCATTGACTGTAAATAAAGTAATATATTATAGACCACCAGCGACGGTGGTCAGTAAACACAGGCAGATTGCCTTTTGCGATAAAGGGCTAAATATAGAATGGTGTCTCCTTACACTTGCGAAAGGGTAGATTGCCACCAGAGAAACGTTTACTTATTTATTTCCAAGTAATATGCAATCTAAATGTATATTCGAGACCTACTGCAATTATTTGTATGACAGTCATGACTATGTATAATCCAATATACGCGTGTAGGCGAGACATAAGAAAGCTGGTTGAGCAATTTTCGACACCCACACAGTTATTATTCTTTTTCATTTACAATATTATACAATACAAATGTATTTGTGAAGAGTATTTTATCCATTATTGTATTTATACAAATTTTGTTCCCAGACAGAGCTGCTGTGGCTGGTGTAGCTGGGGCATAAGGGAGCGGCAAGGGTCACCACTTGACCGTGTGAAAATGAGTGGAGTCGCACTGAGAGGGGCAATTTTGCTGAGTGTTTGGGCAATTTTTGACAGAATAAAGTTATATAATTACTAATTCTTGACAGAGACAAACTTTTATAAACCTTGGCATGATATAATTGATAATCCCATCAATTTACAAACGTAAATTGGTGGGATAATTCATTTTTTTTTGTATATTGTCATTTCGATTGTAGACACAAAGTTTTGAGTGATATTTGGTATGAGCTCCTGTGGCATGGTTGGTAAGGTCGTGGACTGGAAAACTCAAAGTGTGCTAGGGTTGTGTGATCGAATCCAGGAGGGGGTTATGGGGAAGGTTTTATATTGTCTAGAACATTTTTGATAAAAAAAAACATTTACAAGATCATGCCATTGTATTCAAACAATATGAAATATTCATAGAATATATCATATTGTAAGAATACAATGACATGACCTTGTTTTTTTTTGTTTTTTTTTTATTGTTTTTTTTTATTATCTTAGTAGGTTTTACAGGATTTGTTGAAACATATTTATTTTTGTACAATTCATTTGAGGTAAGAAAATAATTATATACACATGACTTTGGCTAATAACAAACATATATATTGATATACTAAAAAAATAAGGCATATTACATGTAAATCTTTGAAACTTATAAACTAAATAATGAAACATACAATTATATAATGTAAAAGCTATATCACAGGGACATCTTTGGAACTTATACATTATATAATATATATGTTACATTATGAGGTAGCGTGATCAATTAGGTCAGGTCAGGTAAGGTAGGGCGCGAGTCCAGGACAGGGCTGGGCAGGGGGCGAGTCCAGGGCAGGGCACGGGGCGAGTCCAGGGCAGGGCAGGGCACGGGGCGAGTCCAGGGCAGGGCAGGGCAGGGCAGGGCGACACTCAATAATTTTTGAAGGTGTGGTAGTCCCTGAAGCAGTCACCCAGGCAGAGTGGAACTTTGCACTCGGCGCACATTGAGGTGACTCTTTTGGTGACATGGGGTTTCCTGACACTGGAGCTGCAGACAGTGCACTGCGCCTGCCTGTGACGAGTGCCAAGCATCTCAGTGTTGATGGGGTAGTGTCTTTCGACACCCAGCTGGATACGGTCAGGAACGTGATCCCCACGCCATGCCGTACGTCTGTGAGTGGTGGTGCCATACTTCTCCAGGAGTTGGTATGAGACGTTGTACACGAACTCCCGGAATTTAAGTTTCTGGTTTGGGGCCATATCCTTTTTTATCAACCACAAGTTGTAGGCGTTCAGCATCGTTATATCAACTAGGTGGAGGAAGAGCTTGTGATACCACTTCACAGTCTTCCTCAGACACTCAACGCCTGACAGCTGACAGTCAGACTTGTCCACCAGGCGCATGTTTTTGGTGTAGTCCACTACCATGTCGGGCTTGTAGATTGTCTTCCTGGTTCGGTAGTGGATTTTGCCAGAATCCATCTGGGCACCTGTGTGGACGGTGGAAAGCAGGTGGACGTCTCGCTTATCCTTCCACTTCAGGGCTATCACTTTCCCACACTTCTCGAGCTGCTTGAATTTCTGTCCCTTTCGTCGCCTTCTTCGCACATGCCTCTCGCGGTGTTCCTGGGCCAGGTCGTCTTCTGAAGGTGTGTCACTGGAGGAGGCATCTGTGAGAGGAATGACATTACCTGTGAACTTTGGCATAAACTTTCTTGTCTTTCTGACAGTCCCACATGACCCCGTTTGGTTGTCATGAAGAAACTGGCAGAGAGCAGGAGAAGTATACCAGTTGTCAGTGTAGATGATGTGGCCTTTGCCCAGGTAAGGTGCCAACATTTTCCTGACGATGGCACCTGACATGCCCATGGGGTCATTGGCAGCGGCTTTCGGTATGTCAATGTCAGTGCCTGTGTACACGATCATGTCAAGCACTATTCCAGTTTCGCAGTCACACAAAACGAAGAGCTTGATTCCGAACCTATGCCTTTTCAAGGGGATATACTGTTTGAAAACAAGATGTCCTTTGAAGAGCACGAGCGACTCATCAATCACCAAATTGAGGAAGGGGTAAAAGTATTTCCTATACCTCTCCAACAACATGGTGAACACATTCCGAACTTTCCATATCCTGTCAATCCTGTTAGGATTTTCGTTGTCTGCAAAGTGCATAAATCTTAGCAGCAACAAAAATCTGTCACGAGTCATGAACTTATTGAAAATTGGGGTGGCGATGAGAGGGTCGTGCTTCCAATAGTGTTGCAACACATGCTTCTTGATCAGAGGCATGAGGAACAACAAGGCAAAGAACGTCATAAATTCTTCCACAGTCGTATCCACCCAGCCTCGTATTCTCGCTTTTGGAGAAAGGACGTCCAATCTGCCAAACACCCACCTGTAGTAGGCGTTTGTTTGGGCAACGATGTACGTCATTACCTCCATGTCGAAAAAAGCGAGGAAGTCGCTTTCGTTCGCTTGATCGTCACAGGGCCAGTCGTCAGTTGTTCCTGACGTCCCAGGATTGAACTGGGGCACGTCAGGTACAAAATTGACCCCGTCAGACCAATCGAACGAAGGCAGCTCAGGGATCGGAATGTCGTCTGCGTCTGCTTCATCGTCTGAAATATCGCTTCCATGGTCGCGATACAGCACTTCATCATCATCACCCTCCTCTTCACTAGACAGACGATGACCTTCCTCATTTTCGTCACCGACGTCGGACTCACTCCCACTGTCCACTCCCAAATCCCCCCACCCTTGGTCCCGTGCTAGGGCTTCGTCGTCGAAACCTGGGCTGCCAATGTCCTGCGAATCACCATCAAACAGCAGGGCGGCATACTTTGATGGTGTCAGAGTTTTCCGGGTCACTTTTGCACGTGAGGGTGTCTTATGGACAGGGACAGCAGAGGCGGTGGCAGGGGCGGCGGCAGGGGCGGTGGCAGGGGCAGCAGTGGTGCGTGGCCTTGATGGCAAGATGATGGTGGTGCCTGTCGCCCTTCTCTCTGTTCCTTGGGCAGGGGCGGCAGGGGCGGCAGGGGCAACAGGGGCAGCAGGGCCGGCAGGGACACCAGGGACAGCAGGGCCAGCAGTCGCTTTCCCTCTCCCTTTCCCCTTCCCCTTCCCTGTTCCTTGGGCAGGGGCGGCAGGGGCGGCAGGGGCAGCAGGGGCAGCAGGGGCAGCAGGGGCGGCAGCGGCAGCCGGGCCAGGGGCGGCGGCTGGTGGTGGTGGTGGTGGTGGTAGGGGCACTGTGGCTGGCGTACGGGATCTCTTCCCTACGCCCGTGCCTTT
Organism: Lithodes maja; assembly: GCA_037953745.1. Taxonomy (NCBI): domain Eukaryota; kingdom Metazoa; phylum Arthropoda; class Malacostraca; order Decapoda; family Lithodidae; genus Lithodes; species Lithodes maja. Next base: position 56,025 of record JBAKBP010012772.1, read on the forward strand.
CATTTGTCCTGCCCCCGCAGGTTCTGCAGCCCTAGGGCAGCCTCCTGCGTCGCTGGTACCGGTGGCAGGGGTGGCAGGGGCAGCAGGGGCGGCAGGGGCAGCCGGGCCAGGGGCGGCTGGTGGTGGTGGTGGTGGTAGGGGCACTGTGGCTGGCGTACGGGATCTCTTCCCTACGCCCGTGCCTTTATTTTTTCCTGCCCCCGCAGGTTCTGCAGCCCTAGGGCGGCCTCCTGCGTCGCTGGTACCGGTGGCAGGGGTGGCAGGGGTGGCAGTGGTGGTAGTGGTGGTGGTAGTGGTTGTTGCAGTGGCCTGGGTCGTGGTGGCAGTGTCCCGAAAGACCAATGACCTCTGTGCCATTGCCCTGCTTGCACGTGTTTTCCGTGCTTTGGGTGCTGGTGTTTCGTCCTCCGAGCTGTAGGGCGTGTCGTACTGGTAGCTAGGGTCTTTGGCAGCCACCCTCTGCCTTCCACGGCGGCTAACACCACCAGAAGGAGGGCTGGTTGTGTCATCAGGGAGCGAGCGTGAGGGACGTGTGGGCTCCATGACTAGTGCGTGGTTACTGGCGCGGTGGTGCTTGCACGAGTGCGGGGCGAGCGTTTGGCGGGGTGGTGTCGAGAGTTGACATGTAGTACTATACCCACACCAATTTTCAGCCGCCTGGCTATAAACGCGCGGTTTTGGTACGCGTTCAAAAGCTCTGCTCTTAAGAGTCTCCCCGCAGTGCGCCGGGGGAACTCTTATGAGTCTCCCTGCAGCTCCCGGGTTAAGTATCGAGGAATCAGCTGCTAAGGGATTCAATTTACCGTCAGATGAAATGAAACCGAGTAGTGAAATCTGATACTTCATTTTCATTACCCCTATTTCTTACCAATTGTATACACCTAATATACAGCACCGGTATGTAAAAGATAATAATATATTATGTTCTACTTGTTCATACTAGTACGGTCGCGCTAATAAGTCATGTCTCAGCTGGTATTACGTTTGGCTCGCTCTTTGCTGTATTAAGACGTTCGCCCCTTTAGCTTGGTGATTTTGAGACCATTTGCCCCATATAGGCCTATGTTGCCAATGATAAGACTTGTTGTGCCATTTTGTGCATTTTCATCCTGACAAGCGATAGCAAGCCTGTAATTTAAGAGGAACCGGCTAATGGCTGGGACATTTTTCTACCGAAAAAGGTACAAATATATCTTTAAAGGGGGTCTAGGGGGTGTAATTTTAGGCTTGATGGAGGTCTAGGTAACAAAATATACACCTCCCCTTAACCCTTTGAGTACCAGCGACGTGTGTTATATTGTATTCTAGCTATATATAGACAATATTTTGTAACTAAGGAAGTATCTGTGGTAGCTAAAAGGGTTGGTTGAGATAATCGGTAGGCGTCCTTCCTAAGCTGAAAAATCAAGTAAGATGTATACACTTTTAACCCCTTGAAGGTTATGAAGCATTTTGACAGAGTATTCTGGTTATCGTTAGACGATTTTATTCTGGTTAGGAAGGATCTGTGGGAGTCAGAGGCATGATTGAGTTGGCTTTGACCCCTTAGATTCCTAGAGGTCCTTCCTAAATTGTATAAAATTGTCCAATGATAGCCAAAATATACTCTCAAAATGCATCATGATCCTTAAGGGGTAAACAATACTCATAATACTTACATTTTAACTACAATACAACTCTAGGCCAATCGCTCATACTTCTCCAACCAACATGCAAACTTGCAGTCAAAATATTCGTAAAAAGCAGGTGGCTCAGACAAGCTTTCTCCATCACCATCCACAGTAAACTTGGGAGAATCATCAACGTTCTCCTGATCCCCAGGCATTGAGAACTCCCAGGAACTAACATTGATTTCAGGGAGGGTACACAGCTGCGACATATAACAACTGCTGTCAATTCTCCTCAGACCCGCGTACAGATATTTTTGCCCTTCTCGTACATTCGCCCGGATTCCCATTCTACCCAACAGACGACCTATATGAACTTTAGTACCAACCACTATATCTTTTGAGCAACAATAATTTTGGTAACTAGTGTATAAATCTTCGATAGGAACTTTATCAAATGACAGATAAGACACTTCGAAATTATTGTTCAGAAAATTATCGAAGTTTGTCTTGATGTCCTGGACAGCCCTCTTCCTGGTCGCTTCCCGAGACGGTCCAGTTAATCCGCTCTTCCTTGGTCGGTCCTTTGAGGAGCTGGGAACCGTGGCAGACGTGGTTGTTGGAGACATAACCTTTGACGGCTTCGGGACTTTACTGTTTTTGGCCGATTTGACTATTAAGGAATGGTCACGGGCCAATATTCCAGAATAGGCGTACCTCTGACCCGGCCCAGCGGAACCTCCCACTCTCACATTGGCACGCATACCCAATTTTGACATTATCCGGCCCACATTGACTCGGGATCCTGTAACATGATTATTTTGGGTGCAGTAGTGTTTGTATCCTGCATAAAATAGGTCAGTGAGGACCAAATTATCCTTAACGCCAGTTATAATGTAGTTAAGACTTACGTAACTCTTAACAGTCTCAACGATGCCAAAGTTCTTCTTGGTCATCATTATTGTTATCCTGTAGCCTAGTTTAGTAACGTAAATATAGCCTACAATACCGAGGAAAATACTCTTAAAACAAACACAATTAAGCTCAATACCAACCTGGTTATCTAATCAACCAGTAAATACGATTGATAAGCCAATGAAACAATCACAAAATAGTTCGAAATTGTCCAACGGTTAAGATATATCTGAAACACGTCCTCACGAATCGATAACTGAAAACTTATGAAGCCTTTAGGTGAGCCCGCTCGAGATATCCAATCCTAAACTATCTACATTGTTGCGAGTTTCTATGATCCACAGTAAGTAAATATCTAACGTTGTTTCTAGTATCTAAATTAATTCTGAATTGTAACACACAAAAATTACCTGGGTATACTTGTTTTTATTGATAATAATAATATATGGCAATGACATTTATTAATTATCATATAGTTACCCATAAAAAATATTAGTTTTCTTACTTAAGCGTATATAAGAAAACGTGGCTTTAAACGGTAACTACAATATAAAATACGATTGGCGTATGTGTGTTTTTGCTTCCATGAGTGTCATTAGTCCAGTGGTCGGTTTTCATGTCCCCCCTTCTCCCTCGTGTTTAGTCACATTAGTTTTCAAAATTTTAAGAAGTTCGGCCAATTAGTTTAGCGATTTTAAAACCCTTTGCTCCATTTCTTTATCAATATTATTAAGACCTTTTGTTCCATTTAGATGTTGATTTTTTCCTGGCGAGCGATAGCGAGCCTGTAATTTAGGAGCAACCGCCCTTCGGCCGTAACATTTTTCTACCGAAAAATGTACAAATCTATCTAGATGGGGGATCTTGGATATTTTGTTTAAGCTTGATGGAGGTCTAAGGAGGAAACTAAAATAATCATTAATATATAAATAAATTAACCAATAGACCACTTGAGAGTTTCAGGCTATAAGGAAGTTGGAACCGTTAACACCGATATTAAACAGAAATGCAATAATTATATACGTTTCTGATGGATAAATGGTATGTTGAATTGGGTTTTGTGTATTTATATATGTACTACGACCGTATTTTAGCTGTAAATGTTGTTAAATATTGATGTCTACAGCTCCAACTTCCTTATAGAACGAAACTCGCAAGTCGGCAATTAATAGACCCTTCCTCTCTTAAGGGCAGATGTGTATTTACTTGTTCATTAATAGACCCTGCCCCTCTTTAGGGCAGATGTGTATTTACTTGTTCATTAATCTATTAATAGACCCTTCCCCTCTTAAGGGCAGATGTGTATTTACTTGTTCATTAATCTATTAATAGACCCTTCCCCTCTTAAGGGCAGATGTGTATTTACTTGTTCATTAATCTATTAATAGACCCTTCCCCTCTTAAGGGCAGATGTGTATTTACTTGTTCATTAATCTATTAATAGACACTTCCCCTCTCAAGGGCAGATATGTATTTACTTGTTCATTAATCTATTTTTCTGTTCCTCCCAAGACCTCCATCAAACTTAACAAATACCCCCAAGATTCCCCCTGGAGATAAACTTGTACATTTTTCGGTAGAAAAAGGTCCCAGCACCCGGATCCTTCTATATTATAGGCTCACTATCGCTCGCCAGGAAATTATCAACACATAAATGGTATGAAAGATCTTAAAATCACTAAACTAATGCTAAATTGCGTCATAATACTCAAGGAGTTAATCTGGGAAGCATCATAGGCTGGGTACCGTCGGCCTCTGAGGTTGTTTAGAAGCAAGTGAAGCCAGATCTTGCAAATTATGTTATACAAGAACAAATGCAATCATATTAATTTTACAGTCCCCTCCACACACCTCACTCTCTCTCTCTCTCTCTCTCTCTCAGAGCCTTCTTCTTTGCTCTCCCTTTCTTCCACTTTCCCTTACTATCGGGTTTGCTATCTTTGCTCGAATTAATTATTGACCATCCTGCTGGGATCTTAAGGTTTGTGTGGCCAGTGTATCTATGTAAATCAATGTAAATCTAGCTCCCACCTCCTTTCTGTTTCTCTCTCTCTCTCTCTCCTTCTCCTCCTCCCCTCCATCCCTCCCTCCCACCATGACAGGCCACCACATAATTATTAACTTGAACCCTTACAGTACCGGCGACGTATTTTTGTTTGCATTTCAGCTGCATTTAGACGATTTTGTGAAGCTTAGTTACTAAAATAATAGATAAATATTGTATATGTCCGAAATACAACAATCATCATCATTAACCCCTTATTATTACACTATTTTACTAAGTTAAGAAGGACCTGCAGCAATTAACAGGCTTCGAACTATCTCACTTAACCCTTTGTACTACCACAGATCCTTCCTAAACTGCACAAATCTTGTAAATATAGCCAGCATATAATAAACACGTCGCCGGTACAGAATGGCTAAATAATATAAATGAAATAAACTCCGCATATTAAGGGGGTCCACCTCGTTTTTTTCTCTCTCGCTTCCTCTCTCTCTGAGTAGCATCCATTAGGCCCCATTCAGCCTACGATTTTAAGACGTTTATCCCTATCCCGGTGTCGATGTTTTCTTATGTTTAAATATATTTAGACAGCAAGCTAAATTTGTCAAGTTTTCGATAGAAAAATGTCTCCGGCGAAGCCGGATTTCTCCATACAACGCTGGCTCGCTATCGCTCGCCAAGATAAAATCAACACCTGGATGGGGATAAGCGTTTTAAAACAGTAGGCTAAATGGGGCCGAATAGATAAAACAGAGAGAGAGAGAGAGAGAGAGAGAGAGAGAGAGAGAGAGAGAGAGAGAAAACAATAAAAAAAGCAGGTCACCCTCCTTATAACCCCTTCTGTACCGGCGACGTATTTTGTATTATATTTCAGCTTCATTGATGCGACTTTATCCAGCTTAGGAAGGATATATTGTAGCTAAACGGATTAATTGAGATAATCTGTAGCCTTTTAACCCATACAGTGCCAGGGACGTCCCTTGTATCATATGCTGGCAACTACTAGATGATTGTATTCAGCTCAGGAAGGACCTCTAGCTGTAAATAAGACTTCCAACTTTCTCAACCAACCCTTTTAACTACCACAGATCCTTCCTAAGCTGCATATTATCGTCTTAACGTAGCTTGAATATAATACAAACACACGTCGCTGGTACTCAGAGGGTTAACACCAACATGTTGGATGAGCTAGTGTTAAGGGAGCCCACCTCGCTTTTTTTCTCGTTCTCTCCCTCTCTCTTTGGCTTGTATCCATTCGGCCCCATTCAGCCTACTGTTTTAAGACGTTTACCCCTATCCAGGTGTCAATGTTTTCCTAGCGAGCGGTAGCGAGCCAGCATATATATATATACTTTTTTTTTGCAGCAAGCTAAATTTGTAAATTTTTCGATAGAAAAATTTCTCCGGCGAAGCCGGATTTCTCCATACAATGCTGGCTCGCTATCGCTCGCCAAGAAAAAATCAACATCTGGTTGGGGATCAGCTTTTTAAAACAGTAGGCTGAATGGGGCCGAATGGATACAACCCAGAGAGAGAGAGAGAAAAGAAGACAAAAAAGCAGGTGACCAATTTTACACCTTTTCATTAATACAGTGAAGTTTTGTGAAGATTATGTACTTTGTGTAATATTCTCTTACTCATCGAGATAGAGTAAGGGGGCGAGGGAACGCTAAAGTGGTCCCGGACCCTGAGAATTAGAACCCTTGCATGTTGTTTATGTTCGGGCTCTGTCTCGAGTCGACCACACTCAGCATTCACGAAAGCTATATGAATCAGCTTCCATTGAGATATGTTTCATTTTGGCCCTTCGAAAAACATAGAAAACATAGCTCCGAAAATGACAGTGTTTTTTTTTTTTTTTTCCCTAAAAAAAATCATGAGTATTTTGGTTGTAAATTGATTTTGGGCATGTTGTGAGGGTATTTGAATGACTGTAATTGGTTCATTCGAAAGCTATATGCATCAGCTTCATTGTGAAATATGTTTCATGTCCGCCCCTCTAAAAATCTAGAAACTATAGCTCATTGATTGACTTTAGCTAATAAGGAAATGAGAGGTATTATGGTTGTGAGTCAGTTGTGTGCTTGTTGTGTGGATATTTGAATGATTGTTATGGGTGCATTCGAAAGCTATATAAATCAGCTTCATTTTTAGATATGTTTCATAACCGCTCCTTGTAAAATATAGACAAAATAGCTCCGAAAATGACAGGATGATTCATTTGTCCTTAAAACAATTAAGAGTATTTTGGTTGTAAGTCGGTTGTGAGCTTGTTATAAGGTTATTGAATGGGTGTAATGGGTGCATTAGAAAGCTGAATGAATCGGCTTTGTTTTGAGATATGTTTCATTTCCGCCCCTCAAAATATATAGAAAATATAGCCCAGAGTTTAATGTTCACAAATAAAGGAAATAGGAAACATGAACCAAATGCATGTGGGTCAATTCAATTCACTTCACTCACTTCAAATTGCTTTACTCACTTGAATTCACTTCACTCACTTTTATCACTTCACTAACTACAATTCACTTTGCTTACTTAATTGGCCGAAATCGAGATTTGTTTTCATTCAAATACGTAGAATAGACCACCAGGGGTGATAGCCTAATAAAAAAAATAAAAACATAAACACACAGAAAAAGGCCACCAGGGGTGATAGCCAAGTAAAAAAATTAAATAAAAATAAAATGAATTACGCAGAAATAGGCCACCATACTGTAGGTGATAGCCTTGTCAAAAAGAATGTACCGGTATGTGAAATGATAAACTCCGGCTGAGAAATTCAATCAAATTCTAGTTAAGGGGTTTCTTAGTCATTAAATATTATGATACAATGATGAGGATAGGCCACCAGAGACAAAGAAATTCTGGACAAATCATAAATAGGCTACCAGGGATGTTAGCCTAGTCTAGAAACTAAATTTCTGGAATGTTCAGGTTTTTGTGATTGGCCTGTTAATGGACTGGTGAGAAAATATTAACCCTTATTTAGCGGGCTAGGTGGTCTATTTGACCGTAGCGCCCAGCGTTTTTTGTTTAACCCTAAATAGGGTTGTTTACGTGATCATTTTCATGCCTAAATAAGACCCAGAGCGTAAAACAAGTATCTATGCCTGAAAGGGCGTAAACAGAGCTTTCCAATGACACCCGAACCATCCTTGTACGACTACTGGTTCTCTTGCAACGTTTGTGCAACACGAGTGCAAAAACCCTGTAATTAGGTAATTTCCCTACATAATTCCCTGTGTAGCGAGTGAGAAGAGGGGGAGGAAGTTAGAATACAGTTCAGTTGGTCCACCGCGGTGGTGGGGGACGGTCATAGAGTTGCTATGCTCCTCACACCGCTCAGCTCTCTCTCTCAGCAACATTACGTGCTGAAAATGGCGCTCGACATAAGTTGTGAACTGCCACATAGTCCATATTTATTTCACACGACATAAGTTTTGCGCCGCCAGTTAAGGGTCAATAATTCAATGTTCATACAATGTATAGAACTCACAATAGGCCTCAACACTTATGTAATAGATCTACAGTACTTAAATTGTTGTGATATATATAGGCTAGGTTATCCGGTTGTTAACCTCACCCAAAATATAAAACAGTATGTATCTAAATTATGTGAAAGCTATGAGAAAAAAAATAAGAATACATAACTAAAAATACACATCACATAATATAAATATAACTAAAACAAACTTCAAACAAGGGGTTAATATACTGTATATATCAATAGATGGCACTGGTGTCTCTGTAGTCAAGCAGGACTCTTTAGATAACCAATGTTTATCAGTCAAAAGTTACTACAAGATCATGCAAGCAACGACTAGAATGACTGGTATATATATACCGGTATATATATATATATATATATATATATATATATATATATATATATATATATATATATATATATATATATATAGCTACAGCAGGATACTGAATAAAATAACTATTAGAGTTAATATATAAATACAAAATAATGTATGTTTACAAGTTAGCGTCGTCTGCTGCCTCACAAAATACTGGGGCGTGGTGGAAGAGAGAGAGAGATTATGAAAATCTGATATATTTCGATATTTATTATTGTATGTTGGCCTATTTGTTTTTCATGCAAACAAATTGAAAAATCAGACTTTGAGACATCTGTGTGTGTTTGTTAACAATGATCTGAAGCCTAGAAAGCAATGCATAAGCGTTCGTAACAAGGCAAACAGGATTCTCAGATTCATATATAGTGTGAATACAGAACTTTTTATGTAATCTTGAAACTATACTTGTCATTAGTGAGACCTCATCTAGATATTGCTGTTTCAACTTTGTTGCTCTTATTATAGAGTGTATACAGACTCTCTAGAGGTAATCCAACGTAGAATGACAAAAAATACATAGTTAACCCGTGGAGCCCCGGCTAGTTTTGTAATGTTTGTTCACCAGAACCCGGCCGGTTTTCAAAAAATGGTTTAATTCCAGAAACAATAGCGAATGGGTTAGGAATGAAGGAAAAACCACGAAAAACCGCTCTAAAAGCTTAAAGAATGGTCCTACAGAGCCCCCGAAAACGTATTTTACAAGAGTAAAAAATTGAAGGCAATTACCCCAAAAAACCAGGTTATTGCGCGCTCATGCGCACGCGCACGCACGTGGATTTTCAGAGTTTTCAACCATCGGCACGGTTGCGTGGGATACGTACACAGTTCCCATACAAATCGGAGCCCTCTCGAGTGGCTACACCTGAGGTTACGGTCGGAGCAATTAGGGTGACTCGTCAGACGCGTCGCTGGGGCTGTGCTTTACATACATCGCCGACGCGTCAGACGCGTCGCTGGTGCTGGACGGGTTAAGCATTTGTTTAAGCAACTGCAATGATTAATTTACAGCTCAGAAACGGTAGCAAGTTGCAAACGTAATTTGGATAGTCATGAATGATATTGGTTGGGTTTGAAAGGGACCTGCCTCATGTGGGCCGATAAGGCCCTCTGCTGATTTCCGTATTCTTATGTTCTTATTTGAAAGTAGGAATGGTAGGATCTTGGGTTGGACAGTAGAGATCATTGGAGGTGTAGTCGGTAGGGAAATTAAGGCGGCTTCACACGGTCAATTTTTCCCGGATGCTTGTCTCATTAACTTTGGTCTGGGAGTTTCCGAAATGAATATCCATAGGAATCAAGCTCTCTATAGCAATCTAAGTTTAGTATTTATGCCGATACCGATGATCAGTCCCAATATGCTGCCATAGATATACAGTAGATGTCTATCAAAATTCGCCAGCAAAAATATTCATGTGACTTGGACCTAAAGCAAGGTAAAGTATGACTCCAACCTTAGGATAGGTTCTTCACACCTCACTTTGAGTTTCCCCCCCCCCCCCCCACATACTAAAATGCAAG